>VXBS01002152.1:234284-246869 GCA_013400255.1 Sitta europaea | reverse complement strand
CAGCGTCAAACCATGACAGAGAGTTTTAATAATTTAAAAATAACCACTTTTGTGTTGTTTTTATTTTCTTCCTGGTTTAAGTTTTATGCTGAATCAGTTGGAGCAAGGCTCTTTTTTTGCTGTGATGTGTTTTTTTCAGCCACTATTGTACTACATTTATAATGCTTTTATATAATTCAACAAACAGGCTTATTTGGAGGATTTCTTGTAGGGAAGGAAATGTTTAGTAGATAAATTTCAAACAGTTCTCGCTGTGTCTCATCAATCCCTTGTCAATTTCTGTCTTTACAAAGAAGTTGACACAAGTTTACGATATTTGTGCTATCATTATTTCTACTCCTGAACTCTTTGTCTTCAGCTAGCTAACTATAGTTTGTAGTTTTTGTTAAATTGCATTTGTTTATTTTCTTTGGCCAATAGGCAGATCCAAACGTTGTCTCCCTCCCTCCCATCCCCCAACCCTGTTTCAATATGCCTTCCCCCTACATTTCCTTGTATTTCCACAAAATCACTTTTGATTATAAACAAGTGTAAATATTCTCATAGTGGATGGGAAGGAAGGACAATGACATACACTTTGCAGATTGGGAAGAGGATTTGTAACACATTGGATCTCTGTCCAGTCGTGTTATGGCCATACTTTGGAAGGATTCCAGGAAGGACCAAAAATAATTTCAGAAATTTCGAAGTGGCATAGCCAGACTGGACTTAACTTTTCTTTAGAAATCAGTCTGGAAAAACATGATTTAGCTGCTTTCCTGTATCCTGGTCCAGGGCAGGTGTCCTTGGCTGGTATGGAGAGACAAATCTACAGACTCAGAGGTTTCTCTACAGAACTTGGCCCCTGCAGAAGAGACTGCTTCATGGTATCCTAGGCCTTCCTTAAAAGTCATATTAAGTAGTCCAGTCCCTGCACAAAAGAAAATACTGTACTAAATTTGAGGCCTCTATTACTTAAAGTATTTGGATCAGACGAATCTGAAATGCTGTAGATGAGTCTACAAAAGGGAGACCTCATTAGATTTTTAATGCAAATGGCATAAATATAATCTTTTAAAAAATCTATCAGATGAGCAAATCAAATTTGTATAGTCTAAGTTATCTAAGCTTTATTATTTTTAGTCCATGCCATATGGAGTTACACTTCACAAACTAGATGATGGCATATAAATAATGCCTCACAATGTATTAACTTTGTGAGCCAACCCCAAAATTTTGATTCATTAGTGTCCAGGTTGAAATGGAGACATTGATAAAATGTTAGTTGGCACATGAAAAAATTACAGCAAAATATATCATAGAGAAAAATGCATGTATGATTTTGCTGGTTTTGTGGTGATTTCATCAAGTCTCATCTTCTATCTTTAACCACTTTTTTATTTAATAAATATTCCAGAGAGATGAGCATTAACCTTCTCATCTCAGATGTAAAGCTTTCATTATATATCAAGCAACTCACCTGAGAAAAGTGCAAAAGAATGTGAATTTTTAATGTTGTGGCAGTTTATTTTTGTTCAACATTAATGTGGTTTTTTTTTCAGAAATCCACCAAAATTGGTTTCATACTTAAAGATATGTTCTTTGACATAGAAAAAAAAACACATTTTAGATGTCATGATGGTAGCAACACAAATGTTGCAATTTTTTACTCTAATGATGTCCTACTGTAGAAAAAGTTCTCAATTTATAAATTACAAAAACCTGGACTAGAGCAATCAGAGGATCCTGAGTAGAAGGATCATCTAGAGATGTGTTAATGAAATGAGCAATAAACTTGCATGTATAGTAAGGTTATGAAGATATATGGGAAAAAATAACGAATGTTAAGCATTTTCTTCCCTTTCAAAATAGATGAAGAGAAAGTATTTGCGTTGATCAGGCAAGTACATTGATAGTAGTCCTGCTGAAGATTCCAGACTTTGGGGTAAACCCTGCAACCTCACTGACACAGTACTCTTTAAAAAGCTGTCTCTTCCAGAGAACCTTTAGCATTAATATTCTACTCTGACTTTGTTTTCCTCTGTGATAGCTGTTAAGGGGAAAGTGAAGGTGGGAAATACAGCCCATAATAGATATAAAATGAAAGTCACACAAAATTGTTTTATATAGTTGGGTTCAGTAACACTGCTGTCTTTCTTTCTTCTTTCAAAATGACTAGTTCAAAAGATTAGTGATGAATCAAACTGTAGAGTGGGAGGTTCTCATACCATGTAATCATCTAAAGTAACAAATTATTTCGTACCAGCTAATAGCCCAGTTCTAGCAGTTATTTAATAAGAGGTTAGGAGAGGTAGATAAGTCAGAGAACAAAGGTAATCTTTGACAGAAGTCATCCAGTGAACATTCAAAGGATATAAAAGAGGTCTGTTCCCTTTTCTACTTTTGTTGCAGTGAAATTTGTGGTTAGCACTGCACATCATTCCCTGGACTTGAGTTTAGAATCTTCTCTCTGCTCTAACCATTACCAATTTTTTTCTCAAGTACTTTGTTCAAACCTGCTTATTCTTTAAAAAGGTAGTGGACAAAACATATTTTAACAAATAAGGAAAATTAAGGAAGTCTTAATATGTGAGAACAGTTAAAGTAGAGGCATTAACCTTTTAAAAATATAGAACAACATAGTTGCTTTAATCCCTAGAACGTGGAAAATGCTTTGATTAACAGCACTGATGAAATATTAAAACATGTGAAAATCCCAGTCCTTAAGCTAAGAAACTCATTTGTGCTGGTTTCTGTGTTAAACATTATTTTCTTTATCAACATTCCTATGGACATTTCTCTCCAGCAAAGTATCACTTCTAAAACAGTTCTTTGTCCCACAAATTGCACCACAGACATACATTAAAATAGTTCTTTTTTTTTTCTACATATATTTATACATATCTATCTATCTATCTATCTATTCATCTATCTCTCTACTCTAAAACAAAAAAACCCAAACAACATTTTGTTTTACTGATCCCAAGAGATGTTTTGTTTCTTTTCCTCTCTATATTACAGCTGAAATTTTAACTGTTGCTGCCTAGTGGTTAATATAACCATTAATATAACTTCTCCAGATCTATCCCTCACTTTTCTCAGGACATAGTTATTTTCCGCTGTGCAAGATTTTTTTCTGAGCATGGCATAGATATATCTTATCTCATATTGAGTAGAGAAGAATTTTCCTCTTTTTTAAAACAAAAAGATACCAAGTGTCTCAAACCCATTTTCAAAATTACTGTTGTATTCAATATTTAGTCTGCACTGCTAGAAGGCTTTGTAGATTGTAAAATCATTGAAATAAGTATTAAATACAATTCTGTGTATTATTTATATCATCTAGGGCCAAAAGGCAGTAATATATCATTTAGCCTGACATTTTCAGTAACAACAACTACGAGATTTCAAATATACCTCAGTCTATTAACTAATGCAATAAAGGCAATGCCATGCATAAAAAGTTTGAGGTTATAAATCTTTGGCTTTGATACATGATGGCATTGTGGACCATCTTTTAATGTTGCTTAGTTCTCATGTACTGAAAGGTCAAATCAAAGCCAATGTGAGGATACTGGATACAAAGGACACAATATAGCTGAAAATTTTCACAACTGAAAAAGATACAGAGTATTTTATCAAAATCTTTCATATCTACATGTTCAACCAATTTCAAGTTTTAATGGCTTATAAACACATACTTATCCAGGGATTTTTTTACAGTTTTTTAATTTTGGAAAATAATATAGGGTTCTAGAGTCTTAAGTTCAAAAGCGTGTGTATCAGTATAGATATTTAACTTGCCATTCTAATTAAAGAATTTGAAAAGCACTTTGTACTAAAAAAATAGGAAACCTTATGTCAATTGCAGTGAAGCAGGAATTAATGTGGAACCATAATAGGAGTTGGGTGGAGAAAAATGGAGGGTTTTTGTGGTAATCATCTTTTATTTAAAGGCATGGGTCTCCTCTATGTCTTAAGTTACCATGTGGAAAGGTACAGCCTTTCATAGGGACTTTTCCTACACTGGGTCATATTTTCTGCTGACAGCTGATGAAATTATGAGGTCATTTGATAAGACTTCACTGCTAAAGTGAGGGTGTGAATACAGTGCAACATGTAGAAATAGGGTGAAATATTTGGAATTTTCAAGAAAAAGTCCTTTTTGCGAGAAGGAAGTCTTAATGGTCTTCCTTGATCTGACAATCAGGGAAAGAAATTATTTGTCCATGTAAATAGAGTCAGATACAGAAAGGAAAATATAATAATGTAAAAATACAATGAGTTTTCAATATTGTTGTCAAAAAGGGGGATGAGTTTGACAAAATATGTATTCTAAAGCAAATAATTAAGCATGTTAAAGGAACAAAGTGGGGAGGAGTGGGGGGCGGGGTGGCAAGGAAGATGCTACTAATTCAGATAAAACAGAAGTGTGACAAAAACGCAGAGGAAAAGGAAAACATCAGAAAAAAATCACCAGAGATAAAGACTGTGGGAAATGTTTTGTTATTTTTTTTTTAATTAAACATCTAAGAAGACCAAAAATTCTTTACAAATAGGCCCACTTCGTTAAAAAACTGAAGTCTAGAAGCAAACAACCACTGGCTTCCTCTGTTAAGATCTTCCAGAGGTTCATGATCCTAACTTCTGAAAATATAGGATCTGTTTTTTTTTCTTATATGGATTCATCTGATACTTAGCCACTAGTTCTCAACAAGAACATATTTTTAAGTATCTAAGGTCTTTCATCTTTGAAGACATTGCAGTTTATTATCATATCCCATTCTTCTGTTTGTTAAATATATTTACAAAGTTAGTTTATTAAGTCATTAAAGATTTTTGCTATAAGGCTTTTACTAACCCACAAGTAATTTCTGTAACTCTTTTCCAAGAGTTTGCAATCCTTTGCAATGAGGCACAGACTAAGAATCCCTGGAAATGGACTCATCTTACCCATCTGAATAATTTAATTTTGGATGGAATGACCTGAAATATTGAAAAATCCTGCTGTCAGCTGAGTATACAGTTTGTATAAGGGATACCAACTAATGTAGTAGTCTACAAAAAAAAAGCAACAATGCTGTTAAAATACGTTGGATTCTTAATATTCAGTTATTATAAATCATTACACGCCATTACCCACGTTTTGAAATTTCCTGAAATAATTTCACAGAAGAATGCAACAGTCATTAAAACTACAAAGAGGGTAATGATCTTACACTGGAAGAGTCAGATTTTCTTGATACCCAAGTCTCACTAGAAAATAAGCATTTTGTTCTAATTGAGATATGCATCTCCAAGCCACTGTGTTTTCATTTTGGAGGAGCAGGATTATGAGGCTGACTGCAAATACTAAACAGAAAGCCTTTGACAGTACTTGACCAAAACTGCAAAATATTATAGGTTTTGTAGATGGGTCCTTATGACATCAGTCTTATGATATAAATCCAAAAGAAGTACTTGCAATCTGGTTCTAAAAGTTTGAAGGAAGAGCTGTAGTTTAAAGTAAGGCTAAAAAATAAAATTAATGTCTAAAAATGTTCAGATTTGTGAAACTTTAAGTATCAATTTTTTCAACCTTTTATTTCCAAGTAGAATTAGGCAGCTTTAATTTCTGACAGATATTCTCACTTTCGCCAAAGCTGCACAAAAATTAACAAATAGCCAAAGGAGGAAGAACATCAATTGGAGAGTGGCAGAATATCTGTATGAATTTTTATTCTCTTCCCAAGGCTGTTTTACAAGACATAGTTAAAAGCAATCCATAGATTTTATTAAGCTACTCATAAAGGACTTTTATTAGTGATGTCTATTGTTTGGAGATTTGTGATCATAAACAAAATTATATATGCTCATAACAATTTTTGATATTTCTGAATATTCACTCATAAGGCCTTTAAAATGCTTTCTTTTCCTAGTACTCACTGCTTTCANGGAGGGATCTCCCTTTAGAGATTTTCTCCCAGATTTGCCCTAAACTAGGACAAGAAATAAACCAGCTTGAGAAAATACAAATATTTTGAAGTCCTTATTATTAGTCATTTCAGTTTATATTTATGTTATATTAGTAAAATTGACCTTTTCATATAATCGAGGCTTGTGTTGCATAGAACAAACATCCTATCTTTAGGTCTTTAACAAAGCATATTACATTTTATTGTTAGGAAAGAAATAGGCACTATTTATTCTAAAGACTACATAATAATTCCAGAGAAAAAGCTTTTATTGCAGTTCATTGTTCCTTACGCATTGTGTGGTTTTTCTGATGTTCCCATTTAGGGATAGTAAGGGATAGTAAAGAGATTCTAATGCACTTAATTACATGACTCTTATCAGTATAAATAATGAACTGCATTCAATGCCCCCTGTTTTTCATATACCCCCTTTCAAAAGTCTTTGAAAATCAGCTTGTGAAAGGAAATCATGTCATTTTTTTCTGTGCAATCACTCAGTGAAAAAGCAAAGCAAACACCTTGCTGAGCTCCTTGAATATGGGCAGTCTTGGGGCAATAAAAGAACCTAGGGTTAGATACTTACTAATAGAATATTGTATGCAGCTTAACCTTGACACTTTCATTACCTTTTAGAAAACTGTTGGTAATACTAAACTCTGTTACAGTGGTGTTCTTTGCAGGTTTCATAACTCTTCTGAGTTGTAAAAGTTACTCTAATACAAAGGGTTGTCATCTTGGACCCATTTGAAACATCAGCCAAAATTATTACATTTCATCTTTCATAATTTTTTGAAAGAAGTAGAAACATAGAACATCACCACGTATGCATGACAGCGTGCTTGTTAACCCCAGGTGTGTTGCCACCTCTGTCCTATCTGCATGTCTGCTCTAGTTTCAGCTGCTACACCTGCATTGCTGAGATGCTGGGGATTAGAATCTTCCTGAATCTTACTGGTAGTGGGATGACTTCAAACAGCATGATTGAATCAAGATATTTTAGCATATTTCAAAGGGAAGGTGAAATGTGACTTAATTTCCAGTTAAACCAGATTATCTGTGTTAGTGTCATAGTTCTTATGATGCTTCACCAAGCTGTGGGCTTCCTGATGAGAACAGGTGTAGTTTTGTTGAAATTGTAATGATGGAAAGCATCAGCTATATGTGTTTTTTGAATATATGATATTATCTAAAAATAACATTTAAATTATTCATTTGTCACTATTTAAAATAATTGGATAGGTTGTTAACTTGACCAATGACAATTCTCACAAAATGAGTCAACCTGTCACCATAACAACCTCTTCACTTTTTTCCTCTCTGACTTTAAATTACCCATTAACAACTTCTTTTACAGTTTCCCAAGCACATTCCTTCCTTAAATACTGACATGGAGCTCTTGCTCCTCTACCAACTGATTCACAGCTCATTTTAGTCTTCAGATGCTCTGAGTAAGATCCTGTGAGTTTGTGTTTTGAACTCCCAGAAAAATAAATTATTCTTGTCATAACAGCACAGAAACAATGAAATACTTTCCAGAAATAATTAAAACTCTATTCTTGTATTTAGTTTCACCCTGTTCCTTTTATTTTTTTTTTTTTTTTAATACTTCCATGACAAAGAAGTATGTTTGTGTGTAGAAGTTACACAGAAATCCAGCAAAAGGAAGTGTGGTGTGGGCAGTGACAGTATAACAAGAGGGAGCATCTTACTTTACCATTCTTTTCTCATGAAGCTTTCAGAAGTATATCAAAAAGTAATGAAAACTGGCCCAGTAGAACCACTGTGTAGAACTACTGAAGGATTACAGGTCTAACTATGAGCACAGTGACAGAACCTAATACTCTTGGATGTATGAATTCAGGAATTTGGTACAAGATACTGGAAAAATGATAGCAGTAACAACCAAACAAACAAAACCAAAACAACAGGAAAAAAAAAAAAGTCAATGTCTCACAGAAATTATGTATAAGATGATAAATAAAACTACTTAGATTCTGAATGTGGTTCAAACTGCTATTTTTTCTCCATGAAAACCTTTCCTGATTTCAGAAGAAAGCTCTGCTCCTTTAGTCTTCACTTAAGATGCATCTAAAGCTATGTTTTTAACAATTAAAATTATTTCTTTATTGTAAGTCCTTATTACATTTCTGAATTTAAGAGGGTAAAATATCATTAAACCCAAGATTACATGAACATTTCTGATTCCCCACCGGAATCCCTAATTTGGCTAAAAAACTGAATACTTAACACAGAAAATCTAGATATTTAAAAAGCTCTTTTTAAGCATATGGTAGCAGGAATGAACAACTTTAGCTTTTATATCTACCTTTACTCTCTTGTAAGTTCATGAAATCATTTTGCAACCCCACTTAAATATGTAATACCAGGTCTAAACTTTCCCTCTATTTCAGTCCACTTCTGTAACAGAAACATTAATGTAAATAAACATTAATGATAATGTTTATGCTGCTAAGAATTAACAGAGAATTACTGAGGGTAATCACCTCATTAAGAGCATAGACCTTTTGTTATCACATTTTTTTATCTAATTGTGTATGTGTGTAGGAAGGGAGGACAGCAACTTCTTTTTCTTTTTTGAAACAATAGCTTCCTACAAAGGGGTCTGTGCCATAAATATGTTGCATGCATCAATAAGAAATAAAAACCTTTCTGTATATTCATGTGACTTTATGCATGTAGGCACTGGAAAGATGGGATCATTATCCCTAACAGTCAGAAACTCACAGAAATGGAAGTAATGCAAGACTATCCCTGCCAATGTTTTCTCAGTGTGATACCTGCTGCGAAAAAGTGCTGTAAGTAATCATGACATGAGTTAGTAACAAAAAGAAAAAGCATTATCTGCAGATAATTCTTTCCTATTTCTGGAATATTTCCCTTCATGCTAAGTTTAGTCTTCTGGTAACTGGAAAAATTTACCTGCGATTTTTCTAAGGCAAGAGAAAGCAAAGTTCGCATTGAGGAGACAAGCCAGATAAATGACAATGAGTTTGAGCAAGGATAATGATTTGCATTTACATTAAACACAAGGGCACTAATTAACTTGAACAAGCATATGAAAAGTGTCAGGGGAATTGTTTTTACTCCCTTCAGGGGACAAGAAATATTATTAAATTAATCTTCCTGCAGTCTGATCTTATAACTTCTATTAGATCTAATAATGGACTGATACTAAATCCTTAGTCTATTGTTGCTTCAGTTATTTCCCTTGTTGGATCACTAAAAATTAAAGCTCTGTTTAAAACTATGCAGTATACATGGCAAAGACAAAGAGCTGTCTCACTGTGACACACACACAAAGGGACGACATGCACCAAACAAACTTCCATTTGCACTTAATCAGCCACAGACATCAGACACTCTGAGAATAAGCAGAATTAAATGTAAATTTGTTTTAATAATGCACTAAAGTACTGTTATTAATATGGGTAGGGCATACAAATCTTACTGAACTCTCTCTTTTGTTTTTTTGGTTTTTTTGTTTGTTTGTTTGTTTGTTGGTTTGGTTTGGTTTGGTTTTGGGTTTTTTTTAATGGGTATTTTGAGAAAATACCACTGTTCTGTGGTGAGACACTCTATCATAGTCTAATGATATTTTGTCATTCATTCCATTTTAGACAGTCTAGGGTTAATCCTAGTGGTTAAAAGTCAAATGCATGGAAATTAGAGGCTAGCTGATCAGTATATTTTATGTATTTGTCATGGAAATAAGCCTGAGCTTGCAAATTTAGGCTCAGTTATACACAGTAGATGCAAGCACTTGACCTCACCAGCTGCCTCTTTGCTGAACACTGTATTCCTTTATACATTTTCCATTTCATATACTTTTGACATATGAATGTTGAAATGATTGTGGATTTCTTTTCCAGACTATGAAAGTGATCATTATACATTCAATATGATAGAAAATGCTAGCAACCTATGAGGTTTCAGCATGTGATAATTCCACATTTTAAGGCCTGATACAGATTCTTGATACAGAATACAGAAAATAAAACAGAAACAACCCTTCTCTGCCTTCCACAGAAATTGTCTTCAGCTGTTCTCAAAGACAAGATGAGACGGTATCTAAATAAATTTTGACAATGACAATATTTGATTTACATTTTTTTGTCTTTACTGTTCAATGCCTTTGTCTAAGTGGTTAATAAAAGATTAGTCATAGTCAAATACCTTGATGGATAGTCATATAACTGTAAATTCAGTGGGTTTCTTGAAATTAGAAAATGTCATCCATATTTTTTAAAATAATTATTTAACAAGTACATATACAAGGTTCAACTGTAGAAGATACCCTTTCCTAGTAACACTAAACATTCCAAGTTTGCCAAAGTATTTTAACACAACTGTGCTTTTTAAAATTTAAATTGAATTCATTGTTTCAATATATATAGTAAATGCTTTCGTCCTTACAGTTTTCTGTAAAATGAAATATCCTTGGAAAGGTTTCTTGTAGTTAAACATTAAAAAACTGCAGAGACAGAGTGGAAGTAACTATGTCGGTTGCATTAGCTTTCCAAATCTTTTTGTTAATCCACTCTGCTGTATGTCACAAAAAATTCACATATCCTCTGTACCTCAAATACTCTATTCATTTGACCAAATGTGTCTTTAATAATTGTTTCTGTTCAATGTGGCATCAAAATTTTCTTTATTTGATATTATGCTTTAAAATCTCTTTTTGACAGATACTTTCACAAATCAATAATTTCTGTCTTTTGCTTTGATTTAGTGATTGATATAATTTGATTGGAAGGAGGAAAGAATGAGAATGTTATCTATTTTCATTTTTCTTGTCTAATGCATTTTGCTCCCTGTAGAAATCTGGACATACAAAAACATTTGTGGTTTGTGTATCATGGTTTCATTGTTTCTTAAATTTTACCCTGTGTCTCCCTACATAAAAATATTTTAAGTGGCACATACAGATATTTGAAGCAATGCTTGAGAAAGTTGTGTTAAATATGTGTCCCTGTGAACTCTCTGGTAAAGAGTTGACACATTTCACATCTCCCAAGACTAGCTGGCTTATGCCTGATCAGACACTGACAATTTCTTGAAACCAGTTGTGAGGTCTATGCATTTTCTTCTGTGAGATATTACCTCTATAGCTTTGTCTCTTATTGAAATAAAGTGTAATTGCCAGAAGAAGAAATGACCCTTGTCTTTAAAACTGTAGGACAAAATCTCCAAATGTATTTTATATGCCTCCTGGATGATTGCCAAAATGACATACATATATTTACTTTGAAGCAAGCTGAATTTTGAAAATATAAACAATTGCTCTCATACTGCAGTTTGTGTGCTCTTCATGACAGAATTCCAGCTTTACAGTACTTCTAATTCTCTTTAAAATGAATGTCCTGGATTATTGAATTACAGTTTGGTAACAGATGGGGATAGCACTTGGCCAAAATAATTAACTGCCTTGGGAAAAACAGGTTGAAAATCAAGATTTTTTTTTTTAATCTCTACATCCCAATATTTTAATGCTGTCATTTAGATACAGAACAACTATTCAAATAATTGATTTAGCTAGTGAAAAGCAATGGCAGGGTGTGGTATGTGTTTTTTGCTCTTCTTTGCAAAGTCTTTTACATCAGTAATCTCTCTATGGCAAAAAAATATGGGCATTTTAATAACATACTGACTATTTTGCAAGCCTAATGGAACCCCCTTAAAGGTCTCTTTCTGTCATTCATATGCCCTTTTCCTAGCATCAAGAAAAGTTTTTATTTGATCAAATGAACTGTTAATCACTGCTAAATTAATTCAGTTACAGAAATCCTATTTGCTTTGAGTCCTGTAATATAAAATGATGTTTAAATCCTTTGGGGCAGACGGGTGACACATTGTTCATGCAGCATTAAAACCTTACAGCAGAACTGAGAGAGTTCATATTGAGTGATGGCTTCTTCCACCGTCTATAATCTGTGAACTTTAAGAAAATGAAAGCTGGCTTCAGTTATACTAAGGAAAGAATTAATTGCTTTCTATCCAACTGTGATTGCTTTGTAAGTATTGGTTAGTATTTATTTATTTATTGGTGGCTTTTCCATGAAGTAAGAGTGACATTAAATATCTTCTACAACCTTCTGCAGGAGCAAGGGCAGGAAAGCAGCTTTAGTTGCAAAGTGATACACCCAGATCTTGGAAATGTTAGTTACCTGGATGTTTTCAGGTTTTACCTTACTGAAATCTCATGGTAAGAGTTGTGTCACCATAAAAATGTCCATTTAGACTTTTGAGAACTTTTTTGCTGAAGCTAATGATTTTTGTGTGTGGTGGTTTGTAATATAAAGAAAAAAAAAAAAGGGAAAAAGAAAACTTATTGTTTTCTTGGAGTGACTTTATGATAAAGTGATAAATTATTCTGTATTGTCTGCTTTATGCCCAGAAATGGGACCTTTAAGCTAGGTCAAGGAGAGGGGAGGTAGCTGGGGGAATTTTTCGGTGGTCTGCTTTCAAACATAGATACCTCCCCTAGTTTTTTTTCTCAACTCTGCTCCATAGTGGAGAGAGTGAGTTAAATTCTTTGCTTGTAGCTAGTTTCTTTGGTTAGCTGAGGCGGTTTTTCCCGGGGCTGTGGCTGCTTCTCCTGGAGCTGCTCGCCTTGCTCCGGCCCCAGCCC
>VXBS01002152.1:186245-233539 GCA_013400255.1 Sitta europaea | reverse complement strand
TGCACTGAAGGAGTTAACAAGAAGCAGCACCTGGCCATGGCAGTCCCTGGTGTCATGTTTCACAGCCCTGCTGGGGGGACTCTCAGAGGGTTCAGGCCCAGAAGGCAGCCACGGGAAAGTTGGACAGATTCCCGAAATTCCTTTCCCCCCCTGGGTCTCCTCAGGGGTTCCTGCCTCACGGTGCCTCCCCCTGTGCCCAGGCACACAGAGGCAGGCTCAGCTCGGGCAGCAGCAGGGCAGACTCTGTGCTGGCAGATGTTCCCCAATCCGCTGCCCCTGCCTGGCCCTGGGCTCCCCCTGCCCCACTGGGCAGGGCAGAGAGGGCAGAGGGGGGTGCTGTGACAGCCGGGAGCAGAGAGACCTGCCCGGGCTGCTGCACAGGGAATGACAGCTGGAGAATGCTTTCCATGGGGCCAGGAACATGCCAGCCTCCAACCAGCCAGATCACTGCCATGGGCTGCCCAAACCAGGACACTATCTTAAACAATTTTATAACTCAGTACATTTCACCAGAACTAAAAAAATTATAGACTCTTCTCAAGCAAGGGTCAAGGGAATTTCAATCTTTGAAGTTTTAAAGGGTTAAAACTATCCATGTTTATTGTCATCCACAGAATTCAAGGTCAAATATTCCAGTCCAGAATAAGTAAAGTTAACTTCAAGCGATCTGTAAACAATTCATTGAAGTTAACAAAAAATGCCGTTGATGCAGAGATAGTTCCCTGTCCAAAAGTAAGCTATGCTATGCTTGTTGATTTCAAGGCTGCTGTTCCAGCTGTTTTTTACTGGGAGGCACAGGCAATAATCATACTGGTTGCATACATCAGGCTTCATGCAAAGCCAGAAGAAATGGCTCTGAACTGTAGTTCTGAACTGTAGGACTTCTGAGTGGAAATACCTCATTGTCCATATACTGACTGTTTTGTACATGTATTTATGTATGACCTGGGTTCATTTCAGTCAGACATGTTTGGAGGACATACTAGTGTTGTCTCTATACTTGTTAAGAACAAATTATTATTCCTTTGAACCATGTTTTTCGTTTGTTTGGGCTATCCCATAGACCCCCAGTCCCTTATGTGTCCAGAGACTGAGGTTGTAATATTTTTTTAAATTTGTATTTGTAAGTGTGAGTTTATAGACTGCCCGTAGATGCTTATATTTTGTGAAATTGACAGTGGCAACCTTCATCTATATCAACCAGTACACTGGTGAACATGCATTACTTTAATATCTCTTGGCTCAGAAACAGAATAAATGTTTTTTGGATACATATTTGACAATTTACTGACTGGAGAAGAAAATAATTCTCATAATAGAGGACTATGCTGTGGCACAGTCGCATGTCAAGTTTGTCAGTTTTACAAAAGGGCCCACTAACTCCTGGTATTGCAGGTTGGAAAGCATGTTGTCTATGCAGGATGATATTCTTTTTCTCCACAGTGAATAACACATGACTATAAAACTGCTGCAAATGAATGTGTTCCAGGCCACTCTGCTATGAATTCTTGCTATACTGAAAACTGTGGGCAACTTGTGCTGCACAGCTGAACAATTGTGTTAAAACGAAGATAGAGACACCACCTGTGTATCAGGAAAGGATTATCTTCTTGGCCATGATCACATTTTCCTTATATTATTCCGTGTAGTTTATTATCTCCTAAAATATGAGGCTAAAATGTAGACTTCTGTGACATTTGACAGTTGCAATTAAGTCTGTGCGTTTCTGTAAAAAAATGCCAAGACTTTGATTGTCGGAATTCACATACCAGCAGCATGAGCTGATTTTTTCATCTCTGCCACCAAGTTCAGAAACAGGTTCATCAAATTTCAAAGCCCTTTCAAATTTCAAAATAATTTTTTATTATCAGGATCTCTAAATTAATAAACATATTTAAATAATATGCATTTCACATGAGCTATACCTGCATGAGGGGTTAAATCACTCGACCTATGCAGCTGCTTGGCTATCTGGTTTTACCAGGTACCTGCCAGAACCAAATTTTTGCAAGTTGATTACTTCAGCTGCATCAGCCCCCATTCTTTCTAAGCCCTTATCTGCTGGAAAGCAGATATTTAAATATTTTGAAAATAAAAATCCTGTAATCTGTGTAACAAAAATTGCTATTTATTTTTTGTACAGGAAGCAGGAATCCTAGAAAAGGTTATCACTGCAATACACATCGGGTCAGTACTACTGCATGGGAGGCATCCACATTGGTGCTGAGTTCAGTTTCTCTGTTCCTTTTCATTTTTTGACATTAAGACATGTTAAGCAACATTAGCTACTAGGACAGATTTGCTACTGCTAAATAAAAAGGCTTGCAGCTTTTCTGGTGAATATTTCCTGGTGAGTTATTTAGCAAAACTTCAGTTAAGCAGATATAAATGTTAAATAGAGATCACATACCAGAGATCTATATTTAAACACAAATGTTTTTCTTTAATGCAGAAATAATGGAAGCATTTGGAAGTAATGGAAATATTTGGAAGCATAGGTTTGAGTTTTGTTCACTAAGCAATGGATATGAATTTTTGTACTTATTCTCTCAAGGTTTTGTAGTGGTATTTATACTGAAAAACTCAAAAGTGGTTGGTAATAGTGCTATTTATTTTCTGTTATGTTTTGAGTCTTGTCAAACATGAAATTAATAATACTTTTAAAATTGCTTTTGACATTTTTTCTTCATTTTCATACAGCAGAAAACCTTCTGTATTTCTAAGTTACACTGGAAAACTGAATCATTGTTGAAATGCTTGATTGCTGTTAAGGAAAGTGACATAAATTGCATTCCTATTCATTAATGTCACCTTCCAAAACATACTAGGCTTTTTAACCCATATAATTTATCCATTTGCAGTTCCTGAAGTGACACAATTTAGTTTTTAACTCTTCTTGCATTCATTATTCAAGTTTTTAAAAAATGAAATAAGAAATCTATATTTTTTACATGATCAGTAAGCATTTATTGCTTGTTGCTTCCAGTGCTTTGTTGATGAAGATTTCTCTAGTAGCTGGTGTTACAGCTTTCTGAATAAGTGAGTCGCAGATTTGAGATCTGAAAATTGTCCTAATTAATAGGAAATTAATTACAGGAAAATCCATAAAAGAGTAGTCTATAGTGTTTTGTATTTTATGGCCGTGAATTTTTTGTGTTCTTTAATTCTCCATACACTGGTTTGGTTTTCTCCCCTTTTCATTTTTTAATTGGCCTCCAACACTTCTTTTAAAAGAGTATCCTAATAAATATTTGGTTACGTGTCTTTAATTTTACATAGATATTATGGAGAATAAACAAGGGTGATTTTTTTTTTTCTGGTCAGACCCATACACTTAGTTTACGGACAATTACTTGTAGCTCTTTTTTTCCCTAGTAATATTTATTTTAAATTCTGTGTAATTCCTGTTGTATAAAATGCAGGAAGAATATCAAGATCAGAAGCACTTTGTCTAGATTTGTGTTTGGCAGTTCTGCATCTGCTACTCATAATAATTTAAGAGTGTCATAGAATTTTGGCATCTGTAAGCTTTACCTAAAGACTTTCTATGTCAGAGAAATAAATCGTAGGAGGGTTTTAAAAGAAATTTATATTTATTCTAGTTCTGCATCATGGAAACATATGGCTTAAGGGTGTTTGAGAGCTCAGTTATCAAATTCATCATCCTAGCTCAAATTAGATTCACATAGATTTATGCCAGCCTTCATAGTTTTACCCAGGCTTGGTGGCCTAGTAGCTTTCCCACACACCCTATTCTGTATTCTATTGGTCTGTACCTGCACCACTGGAATTTCCTCCTCAGCACTGAAACTAAATCCCCCTTCCTGCAATTGAAGACCATTATTTCTTGTACTATCCTCTCTGGACATGGAGAACACACTGTACTTTTCTTGTTTGCTGCAGCTTCTGACTATTTTAGAGCCACAATTACATGATCCTCAGCTTTCCTTTTCCACATTAAGCAACTGCCAGTTCTTCTCCCTTGTCAGGTTCCTTAAGCCTCATCTCATTCGCTTTGATTTTTTCTGAAACTTCTTCATTAGTGTCTTAATTGCTACATACCATCCTGGAAGATGTATTGCAACTGAATCCATATGGCCACTGAATACAGAGGGGATGCTTTCACATTTTGCAATGTTCTTGTTTACATCTTGGTCTTCAACTGCAAACATTTGCAAGTCCCTTCCAGCATGATAGGGACATCTCTTCATAGAAGTGTGAATTGTGGTTCCTCTTTCCACCTCTGCAGGTTGGCTGACAGCAAATTTATATGCTTTTATATTTGTATCAATATTTAAAGGATTCACTATTCTTGTTTATCCTGTTTTGGATTTGATGAGAAGGCATCTTCTTAAACCATGGGAAAAAAAGCAAGAAGTGCTCCTTCTTCTATCAGGCAATAACTTTCACCATCAGGAGCCCCAGAGCATAATTATCTGTGGTTCTTCCTTGCTGACTTTTCCATTACATATTTTTAATTAATTCTCAGAATTTGAGGGGTGTAATATTATAAAAGTAATCATAAGCAAACACAAAAATATTTATATTTATTCACCAGGTGATTTAAACAAAGATTTATTTGTGAGACAGACCATTAGAGATCTGCCGTCAGAATTTTTCTTTGCAGAAACGTAGATGTTGACCTCTCTGCCTTATCATTGTTCATTTATAAACTAGTTAAACTAATTTATAAATTAGTGAATAAGTTGACTTAGAGTCAATGCTGTAGAGATGTTAATTCCTCTGACATGAAAGCGTGCATAAATCTGTGATTCCATACATATACGTGGTGCTGAACATAGAAGATGTGGGTTGTAAGAGAAGCATGAATGACATACTACTGGTCTTTTTCATCTAGAGTCTCTAAAATGTAGATGTCCTGTTTTGCTAATGCTCTGTTTGGAGAAGGGATAATATTTAGCCAAAGGAACTGTTACTATTTTCACTTTACTCTCACATATTACTTCAAAAGTTACTAGATAGCACATTAGAGTCTAGAGTTCAGCTAAAGGAATAAAAAACTTCTGCACATTTTATACAAGAATCTTAGAAGTTCCCTACTTCCATTAACAAAATCGATCCTGTAACCTTGCAGCAATTCTAGAATTATTATCCCATTTTACTGTGAATATGGAGAAGATCAGGTCACACACATTTTTTGAGATAATCTTGAGTGAAAGCTCATATATCCTGACCTCATTCTATGGATAAAGGATGTTGTTCTTTATCCATAGGGTCATCAGTAATACAAATGCCATAACTATTTTAAGCTAGCGCTATATTCAGGAAATGTAGTCCATTTTCTTTAAAGGCTTTTCTTTTCAGTATCTTCTACTAAAAAAAATCATCTTCATTACCTGGAATTATATCTGGAATGATATATACAAAATTTTGAAGATTAGCTCTCAGGCCTTTCAGGCTAGGTCAAAGGTAATTCAGTATGTGTGTTTCAATATTGATGTGTCCTTTTCAGTTTGTAACATCCCTATTATCAAAAAACGCAAGCTGTGTAATCACAATGAGAAAAAGGTAGCCAATTAATTATAGACTACTTAATTTTTTCTGTGTATTTTTGAAAGGATTTCTAGACAATTAAAAAGTAAGCTATAAGAATAACTTTGTGAAGTTTTGCTTAAATCAACTACTTTTTAAAGAGGCATTCATATACCACCTCAGGCATGTCTGTAAGTTCCACTCATAAACAGCAATAATTTTACAAGCCATAATCAAGCTAACATTATCTTTGTCAGAAGAGGAATTTTAGAGTGAACTCTAGATTCCATCCTCGAGAGAAGCTCAGAAAAGGTGTTACATCATGAAATCTTTAGTGTAAGGCAAATGAAGGAAAGTTAATTTGACTGTTACAACCACTTTTTTCCAATAGATGCACACTCAGTTTTTATTAAACTTCTGGCTGATCTGAATCTTGGAGCTAATCACTCTGAAGGAAGAAGTTGGTTAGGAATGTATGCATTTGAAAGGCTTCCATTTTTCAAAACTCAATGAATGGTAGAAACACTAATTTATTTTTTTTTAAAGAGGTTTTAGAACTACCATGTAGATATTTCAGGCCTGAATAACATTTCAAATATGCCATTTGTTGGTCAAAGTTAAGTCACAAAAGCCATGACAGAATAAATTCTTGTTGTGCATAAAAACTCAAAAATCATTAATTCACTTTGAGAGAAACATTTGTCAAATAGAATTGTAGACTTCCTAGGCCACAGGACACCACTGTATGCCAAAGCTGCAGCCTAGAAAAGATTTCAATTTTGCTTCTCTAAAACAGCATTGACATCTCTTCTACCTCTGTCAGGATGGTTTTATACCTTCAGCTTCCTTAGGTCTGCATTCATATTTGGAAAGACATTTTGGTACTAAGAAGTGTATTACTTTGATTGTATTATATTTTCTTATTTTATTTTATTTTATTTTATTTTATTTTATTTTATTTTATTTTATTTTATTTTATTTTATTTTTTTCATTTTGTTTTATTTCTGTTGTTGAGAAGACAAGAGATCGTAAATTTCTTCCCCTCTGCTTTCACATATTTTCTCAAAATTGAAAGTGCTAAGGATTAAAAAACTCAACCAATGAATACTGTCAAGTAATCTTAATACTATCTCTTTATAATTACCAGATTGTTCCCTATGTTTTTATTTCTCATCACAAAGAAAGAATTTTTACATAGTACCATTAGAAATTTTTTAGCATTGGCAAACTGACTAAAATATTAAAATGTAAAGGCTGCCTTTCTACTGAATTCACAGCTGGCGTTACATTTCATATGTTAAATATATGGTAAGTGCGTGAGAGAAAAATAATCTGAGATATATGAAATTGTATTACATTTATTTATAAACTATGAGAATAATATATAAGTTTTTATCAACATACCTATCATATTTATGAAGTCATATGGCAGCATTGCAATATCTGGGTAAAGTCATGTACACAATACTCCCACTGTTTTCTCCTTGTTGTTAGTGAACTGAAACACAGAAATTTCAGAAGTCAGACCTATCTGTTCAAGTGGATTAATACCAACATTTTGTCTCTTTTGCAGCTTCAGAGAAAACTATGAAAAGGTGAGGTAGTTATGCTCAATAGTTCTGTTGTCATCAGAGTGTAAACAGTGTCCTAGTTAGCTGTCAATAATGACATTGCAATATACACATATTAAATACAGGTATTTAGATATTTTATCTATAAATATATATGTATTCATTACACTGTCAGGTCATATGTTGTTCTTGATGTATTTATGTAATGAATTATTTTTATAGTGGTCCTTTCTTTTGAAAATATTTGTGTCACATGAATAAGCTCTATGAAATCTTGACAACCCTAATGTGAAGGGAAATCTTCTATTTTCTCTATGTAACACTCAAAAAAAGTGTCTGTATGTTCTGGAAACGTGTTTTTGTAAGTGTCTGTTAAATAATAAATGAGAGAAACTACTGTATACTTTGAAATTTTCTCTAATGCTCATGCATTTCTTAGTTGTAAACTACAATTAAATATTTTTCATCAGCAAACAGATTGATCATAATGTTTGCTGGATCCCTATTGACAGCATGTACAGTGTTTCTCAATTAACCTACTGATAGAAGGTCAGTCTGGTTCTAGCCAGTAGTGCAATAGGACATTCAAATTACAATAGCAGCTGGAATTTTAGATTCCCAGGAATGTGCTCATTATGATAAATAATGAGTACTGCCCCTGTAATATTTTTAATTTTTGCTATGTCTTCATAAAATATTTGAATATTCAGCAAGGTGCTTGCCCTCTTCTCTTCAGAATATTCATCCCAGAACATTTATTCAGACTTTTCAGACTGAACTGAATTTTACAATAATCCTCAATTGCTGGAGAAGTTACCTGGGGGGAAATACAGTTTCCCATTTTGAGGCATATCCTAAAGTTGGACAGGAGACCGCTGGCCCAGTCCAACATCCCACTGCAGTCCATGGGTGGAGACCTTTCTCCATCTGGTTGTAGAACCCCTCTGGAAGGGTGCAGTGTCTCCTGCTGCCTGTGTGTCCTATGAGAGGTGTTACCAGGCAAAGCCTCCCAGGAGACAAGGCTTTCACCCACCTTCTAGCTGCCTCCTTCAGGCAGCACATGTGTGCTCCCTTCTCCACATGCCTCTGACAACCAGTGTTGAGACAAACAAAAACTAAATTGGCTCCGTGCAGTTGACCAGAGAGGTTGCAAGTTTTCCTCACTGGAAGTATGCAAAAACCCTCTGGGCGGAGTCCTGTGCCATGTGTTCTGGGATAGCCCTGCTTGAACTGGGAGGCTGGAACAGATGATCCTCTGTAGTCCCTGCCAACCTTACCCATTCTGTGATTCAGTGATTAAATGTGATTCGGTGATTACTTTAATCATTAAATGATTCTGTGATTCCATGATTCAGTTATTCAGTGATTCCATGACTCCGTGATTCCAAGATTCAGTGATTTTGTGATTCTGTGATTCAGTGATTGCTTCAATGATTCAGTGATTCCGTGATTCAGTGATAGCAAGATTATGAGATTCAGTGATTCCATGATTCGGTTATTCCATGATTGTTATTCAGTGATTCAGTGATTCAGTGATTCCATGATTCTGTGATTCCATGATTCAGTGATTCAGTGATTCCATGATTCAGTGATTCCATGATTCTGTGATTCCAAGATTCAGTGATTCTGTGATTCTGTGATTTCGTGATTCTGTGATTCTGTGATCCAGTGATTTTGTGATTCTGTGATTCAGTGATTCTGTGATTCTATGATTCCAAGATTCAGTGATTTCATGATTCTGTGATTCCATGATTCAGTGATTCTGTGATTCCAAGATTCAGTGATTTCATGATTCAGTGATTCTCTGATTCCATGATTCAGTGATTCTGTGATTCCATGATTCAGTGATTCAGTGATTCCATGATTCAGTGATTCCATGATTCTGTGATTCCATGATTCAGTGATTCTGTGATTCCAAGATTCAGTGATTTCATGATTCTGTGATTCCATGATTCAGTGATTCTGTGATTCCAAGATTCAGTGATTTCATGATTCAGTGATTCTCTGATTCCATGATTCAGTGATTCTGTGATTCCATGATTCAGTGATTCAGTGATTCCATGATTCAGTGATTCCATGATTCTGTGATTCCATGATTCAGTGATTCTGTGATTCCAAGATTCAGTGATTTCATGATTCTGTGATTCCATGATTCAGTGATTCTGTGATTCCAAGATTCAGTGATTTCATGATTCAGTGATTCTCTGATTCCATGATTCAGTGATTCTGTGATTCCATGATTCAGTGATTCAGTGATTCCATGATTCAGTGATTCCATGATTCTGTGATTCCATGATTCAGTGATTCTGTGATTCTGTGATTCCATGATTCAGTGATTTCATGATTCAGTGATTCTCTGATTCCAAGATTCAGTGATTCTGTGATTCCATGATTCAGTGATTCTATGATTCCATGATTCTGTGATTCCATGATTCAGTGAGCACAGTGGACTGCATCCCCCTGTCAGCTGGCACTGGCCATTTCACAGTGGCTCATTGCAGCCTGAGTAGGAAGGGTAAATTCTAGAACCCTGGTTAATTCTCATTCCTCTAATTCCTGCAGAATTAGCGGAACAAGTTTGCATGGACTGAGCAGTTTGGGACACCTTGTGAATTTTCTGGTTCTTTGATCTCAGTTTATAAGATATCATGGACAAATTTATCTTGACGAATAGTCTAAATTTCTGCAATAAATGCCCCCAAACAGTATCTAGATTAGATGAACTGTTAGACACCGTTTAAAACAATTAGTATAAAACAATCTCTAGTATTTTGCAGAAGTGAGGGTGAAGTCACTGTGTTATTAAGTGTTATTAAGGCACTGAAGAGCCCTTTACAAACATATAATGAGAGCAAAAAAGTGATTAATTTTTTCCAATAATTTTTCTACCACAAATTTTACCTTGTAAAAATCTGTTAAATTCCTTGCTCAGTATTTTCAGCACAGTATAATTCCCATCATGAGATGCTCAGGCAAAATTCTGTTTATAATTAGGGCCACATGAGTGAAGGTCATTTACAGAAAGGTGCAGAAGCAAAAAATGCACTGTATGATGTGAATTTCCTTGTTGTTTAGAATATTACTATTACTCCCCAGGGAATGCAATCAACAGTATGTATTGACTGGAGTTAAAAGGGATGAAAACTCTCTCTGTGTGGCATGTTGTATTCCCTGTGATATTGTTTTTTCATCAGAATATTGTTAGCAATATGCTAGGATTAAGACTAATGAGTCATCAATTCTCATTTAAGAAACCAATTAACATAATGCATTCTCTTAGACTCTACTATGGTGATTAATTAATGTCTTTCATGTCACAAGGGAGCAAAAATATTAGTAGAATGTGTTTGGCATTTAAAGCAATTTGTTCACCCAATTTATGCTATTTGTTTCAGTCCTTCTAAAAATATAAATAATATATAGCCATATATATTTGGGTGCCTTCTCCATGCTTGTCCATTCATAACAATTAATGACTGGGAAAAATAAACCTTGCAATGTTCATTCATATTAGCTGGTACCTGCTTTTTTTGTATCACTTAAAATTGCTGTTAGAAAATACATACAGTGGTAAAGGCAGTGTCACTTTCCAAGTGGAAGGCTGACCTGTTACGAAATCTAAAGTGTATGTAATATGTAAAGTGGAAGGGGGAGGAAAGGAATAAAAACAAAGATTGTAAATTGCTCTAAGCAAAATAAACAGAAGATACTGGAAATATAAGGTGTTTTAAAAACCAGCAAAGAAAATAAACACAAAACCCAAAAAGAACAATGAACCTTGTGTCAGGAAGATAAGATGAACTGCTCGTGTAAGTGATTTGTGTCTTACATATACTAGATGTAATATGAGCTGTAATAAAAGTGATAGTTGTAGGCCCAGTGGGGTGAGGAAAAGGATCTCAGTATGACAACATAGATTCTAAAAGAACCTGTCATTCAAGGAAGAAGAAATAATATTTTCCTTGGTTTTCCATGTATATTTTATTCATTTAGGATTTTCTGCTCTGTGTGAGAAAAATGTTTAAATATCTTCATGTCAGACTTCGGCTTATTTAAAAGACATTTCCTTTCCTCAAAAAATGTTTAGTCTTGAAAGCAGCTACTAGGGAAAAATGGCCACAGTCCTTTTCTTTTAAAGTTAGAGCCATATTTTGGTTGAACAAGACTTGAAACACAGTATAGAAGCTCCTGAGATGATGANGAGGGATGGAGCTCCTCTGCTATGGGGAAGGCTCAGAGAATGGGGATTGCTCAGCCTGGAGAAGATGACTTTCTACAAGGTCATGTAGTGACAGGAGAAGGGAGTGTGGTTTCAAATTGACAGAGAGTAGGTTTAGATTGGATATTTTTAAAAAGTTATATTATTTGTGCATGGTGAGACACTGGAATCAGTTTTCCACAGAAGTTGTGGCTGCCCCAAACCTGGAAGTGTTCAATGCCAGGCTGAATGTGTCTTGGAGCACCTGGTCAGGTGGAAGGTGTCCCTGCCCATGGCAGAGGATTTGAAAGGAGATGATCTTTATGGTCCCTTTCCTCCCAAGGCACTCTATGATTTTATAATTCTCTTGGGTACCTTCCAGGATGAAACAGTCATTAGACATTCAAAAAGAGTTCTTTATCTTAAGGAGACAACATTAAAACAAAGGAACTGAAGATGCTGTAATTACTGGTTTTGCTCTCATGAAATGGCAACTGCTCGCTGGTCGCCTGTAGCCAGGAGGAAAAGTTGGACAGATTCCCGAAATCCCTTTCCCCCCCTGGGTCTCCTCAGGGGTTCCTGCCTCACGGTGCCTCCCCCTGTGCCCAGGCACACAGAGGCAGGCTCAGCTCGGGCAGCAGCAGGGCAGACTCTGTGCTGGCAGATGTTCCCCAGTCAGCTGCCCCTGCCTGGCCCTGGGCTCCCCCTGCCCCACTGGGCAGGGCAGAGAGGGCAGAGGGGTGTGCTGTGACAGCCGGGAGCAGAGAGACCTGCCCGGGCTGCTGCACAGGGAATGACAGCTGGAGAATGCTTTCCATGGGGCCAGGAACATGCCAGCCTCCAACCAGCCAGATCACTGCCATGGGCTGCCCAAACCAGGACAGCCTACCACTACACTACAGCAACTTCTGAGAAGACAAAAGCCACTGAAAAAAAAAAAAAAAATCTATTATTTCAAGGCAGATTAGACAGCAGCTTAAAAACTCTACATGGAATTGAAAATACACAAATTTCATCAGTGAGTACTCAAACTAAATATGTTAAGTAATTTAGTGATGAAAAGCTTATATGCAAAATCTGCCACTAAACCAGTAATAGCTACAGAAAATTTGTATGTTTGTCTGCACTTTTCCTAGCTGTAGCTGGCAATCAATTAGATACATACAAATATAAATGATAATATTTCCTTACATGTGTTCCAGTGAGGGCTGTAGTCCCAGATTAACCTCTCAGGCAGCAGCCCATTGCTTATGGATGTAATGAGACTGCATTTCAAGTTATCTTGGAGAGAAGTATTCACAGGTAGAGTGAAGTAAAATAATTCCTAAAACATAAAAGAAATCTATTACTCTTGAAACTAAGAGGGGATTTGTTGGTCATTAATATAAATTAGAAGGTAAAATTTCTGTAAATCAACAAAGGAAATAAAATTTCAAAGATTAAATTGGCATCTAGGAATGAGAGAATTTCTCCTTTTTTTCTAGGAACTATACAAGAAACAAAAAACTTTCAATGATACCATAAGGAGACCTTCTGAGAAAAAAGTATGTCTAATAATTATGAGTTTGTTGTGTATGAAGTGAATGGTGGCTATTGCAATCCTTTCAAGTGTAATAAAAACTTGCATGAATGTTAAGCAGCAGATTCTAATAAACCTTAGCTGGATCACTGATAAATTGAGTTACACTGAAATCATCTTAGAGGGAGGGAAAAACAACAAGAATATACAAGTATGGACTTCTAGGTGAAAAAATAGCCCTCACCAAAATACTGAGCTAACTCAATTCAGAAAAATAATCAGAAGATCTAAACTTACACATATTAATGTTTTGATTTTTTTTTCTTTCTATGAAAACAGAGTCCTTTATGTTTGTGTGATACTGCTTGTCTTGATTTTTATCAGTACGTTATCAGTAACTGCATCTTGGTCTTTTTGACTAATTCTGTTCTCTGTCACTGCTCTCTTAATGTCCAAAACAGTCCTGCTAGGCATCACAGGCAGTATGGTTAATCCCAGCTAGGTATTCCATGCTCTACTTGCTTTTTTCCTCCACATTTCTGAAGTTTATGGTAGTGACCAGTACATCTTAAACTAATATTTCACGCATTTTTGTGCGTATTTTCTGGTATTTCTTAAAATTCTCTCTTAATAGAAGGGCTCTTTGTTTTCTTTATTTACTCTGCCACAATGGCCAGTAAGTAGAGTGCAAGAAGATAGATTCTGATCTCTCTGTTCAGAATAGCACCTTGTAACAAGTGTTTTTAAATATGTAAGCCTTTATTACAAGTGTTATAAAGACCCTGAAATGCCCCCCCTCCCACACTCCCCAGTCACCAGGGGTGAATGGATTAATAGCTCAGCTGGGATGCATCTACACCAATTAATGCAGCGTTGGAACAAAAAGGGGCAGTTAGAAGCCACTGTACAGCTGGCAGACAACAGTTTAGTGTTGTCAGCAGAATCAGGGCATGGACTGCACCCCTGTACTCAGCACTGGTGACATCACACATCAAATCCTGTTTCCAGTTTTGAGCCCCTCATGACCAGAAAGACATTGAGGCACCAAATTGAATCCAGAGAAGGGCAGCAGATCTAGGGAAGAGTCCCTAGCATTAGTCTGATCAGAAGCAGGTGAAGGAGTTGGTGGTGCTCAGCCTGGGCAAAGGAGGCTCAGAGGGGACCTTGTCACTCTCTTCAGCTGCCTGGGAGGAGACTGTACCTAGGTGTGGGTTGGTCTCCTCCCGGGTAACAACTGACAGGATGAGAGGAGATGCCTCAAATTGTGGCAGGGGAAACTTAGACTGGATATTGAGAAACATTTGTTAGCCAGAACAGTTGCCATGTGTTGGAACAGGCTTCCCAGGGAAGCGGTGGAATCATCCTCCCTGGATATATTTAACAGATCTGTAGATGTGCCATTGGGGAACTTGGTTGAGTGGTGGATTTGGCAGTGCTGGATTAACATTTGGACTTGGTGGTCCTTAAGGTCTTTCCATGCATTGGCTCTGTCACTTAAAGACAGTTTTGTCCTGAAAAGCCAACATAAAGGGCTTTTTATGAAAATATGAGTGAAGAGAACCACCTCTGCCTGAAGATACTATGTGCTTCATTTTAGCTTAATGTTTTGCTGTTACAAATCAGCATTAGCAAAAAAGGCAAGAAGCATCAGTTTGCTGTGAGTAGCTTTACCATAAATGGGAGCTGGCTCCAGATAATTTTTGCATGCTCACTGCTCTCTCTGATATGACTGATCTTTTCCATAACTCCATAAAAAGACTCCTGACATGTGTCCCTGTGGAAATCTGTACAGGTCATGCATGAAATTTATTTCTTTTACTGTATTCTTCTGTGTAACACAGGAAATGAATTCTGAATTTACAGAAATGGCCAGTATTGGGACAACTGATAGAACTATCAGAACTGTAAGCTATGTCTAACATATGGTTTTAACATATTGAAAGATTTAGTTATGTTTATGATTACTTTTGTATATATCCAGGAAGAACTTCATGTGAATAACAAAAATAATCCTTCTATTAATTGTGAATAGAAAATTTCTCATAGATGTTTTAACATTCAGTAATCAGCATATGTTTGGAGGAAATATTTACAAAATTTAATAATGAACAAAATAGGATCAAACTGGATGCAAATTTAAAGACTCCAATTGATTCATCAAAAAGACATTACAACATAATATATCTCACTGTTAATTTTCAGCTTCACCAAAGCTGTTCATAAATGTTGACCTCTCCTATGTATTACGAAATTACATGATGAAGAGAAAGACTGCATGGCTAATAGGCTGAAAATTTTAGAGACTGCTAGGATTTGCATGATAAAATTACAATAATATGCTGCAAAAAGCATGGCATCAAAGAAATATTCTGGAAATACATATGGGTCATAACTGGGTTTTGAATTTTCTAAACACGTATTGTGCTTAACAATGAATTCTACCTGCCTACCATATCATAATATTCCAGGTGCTATGGAGGAAATGTGTTATTTCCACAGGCATTAGAGAATTCCTACATTAACATAACTTATATGAAGACGTTACTATGATAAAACTCCTTTGACAGAGGGGTTGGATGCCAGCCAACATCTAAATGCCCTAAAACTGATGGAAAACTGTCCTGCCAGTTTGCTGCTTCTTCCATAGTGGTTCTGCAATTCCCTTTTTCGTTTTCTTTTTTTGGTTAGTTAGTGTGTTTGGTGGTGATAGCAGTTTTGTTGTTTGATTTTTGGTGGGGAAGGCATCCGGTTGGTTGGTTCATTGGTTTGGGTTATTTGTTTTGTTAAAGGCAAAGCACGGGTAAGAAAAGGTCTTGAGCCCATGACTTTCTGTTATGAATAGATATGAGTTTAGATAAGTCCTTGCCTTTTGTCCAGACCTCTGGCAGCAGACAGTAACCTTATTGGGGTAGCTGGCACCCCAAAACCTACTCTCTTTTGCAAGTTCTTTAATAATGGCAATTAGGTCTGTCATAGGATGAATATTTATTTATTAGACACAAAATTAACAGATATAAGACTTTAAGTGGACTATTTACTACACAGGAATAAGGAAAAAAAGAGTAGGAGTACAACTAGTAGGTAACACACAGTGCAAACCAGAGGTACAGCTAGTGAAGAAATAGCATAGATTAGGATTCAATATGTCTTACTATCGAATTGCTGATGGGGCACACATTGATATTCTTTCCCTCAATTTCCAGAAAAGTAACCCCAAAGATGCATCCAGCTCAGGGAGCAGCCATCTTACATGTCTTCATGGAATGTGTAAGACACTTCTACCTCTGTGATAGTTTTTCTGTTTTTTATAGGGTAACAAAGGCCTTTTAGTCCCTAATATTTATTTTCTCTTATCTCTTCCCACCTCTGCTCTCCATACCAAGATGTTGGTTCTTGGTGGGGCTGCAGACCTTTTGGCACCAAGAGATGACCTCTTTGCTGAGCCTTTGACCTGCCTGGGTTATCTCTCCCATCTGCACCAGCCATCTGTGGTGGTGGTGGTGGTGGGGAGAAGTCCTGCCACAGCTTCCTTCCACCTTTCTCCTCCTTTCAGTCCTCAGCAGCACCACATCCAGCATACATGGTTGCCATTGGATGCTGGTAACTAAAATGTATTAAACGAAAGAAGAGACGCCATAATTTCTCCACTGATTAACATTATTTCATGAGTGACTCACTGGCAAGTTAGAGGACAGAGGAGAGGCTTTGCTGACTGGCTGCATTTCTGTGATTCCTCTTGTACAGTTCAAATTAGTCTCCACATCAATAGCAAGGACAATTAAGCTGCCCAGGGAGGAAGTACACAGAGATCCCAGGATTTAGGAACTGAAGAATTGTACAGGAATGTCATCATCATCTAGGTAGAGAATATTCTGTCTTTATGATAGGCTTTACCAGGAGTTGACTTTCTACCCTTCTTTTCAAGTTTACAAAATAATGACAAAATTACTTTCTTGTTTGATATTTTAGCCATCACTGGATGGCTGTAAATAGTGTCTGGTTTCTATTGTCAGTGACACAATACAGTAGTAATTTTTGCTGACATAAGGTATGTTTCACAAAAGCAAGAAAGTCAGACTAGAATGCTAAAATGGATTCTTTTCTGGGTTTTCTTCTCATTAAAGAACATTTTACACAACATTCCTGAAGAGCCTATGCTGAGATCAGTAGTTACATAGACCTCTGGAATCGTCTCACCTCCAGAATTCTGGAATATTGGCATAAATGGACTCAGTTGAGTAATTTAATTAATAAAGTTCAGGCCACAGATTTAGAGATGAATCGCTTTCAAATTGTCCAGCCAAACAGAGTTTGTGGTGATGACTAGGGTCAGAGTTCAGATTTTGGTCCAATGTTGACATGAGCTGTTTCAGTCCTCTGACCTCCTTTGTGGATACTGGCTGATCATTGCTTTGCACACCCATTCATTAGACAACTCTTTCCTCCAAGCAGAGGGTTTTTTCTGTAACATGTACAGTCTCTGAACTCTCTGTAGTGATGTTGTGACACATGGCACTAGGTAAAAATTGTCTTCCAAGTCTCCAAAACCTGTGTCTTCTAAATTATTGTGCAGAAAGAATGATCATAGTTCTGCCTTTTCCATCGCATAAGAAATAAGAAAAATTTCCTGAACATATAACCTTAGTTATTAAATACTAGCACAAGACTGTTTTCACAGAACTATTTGAAATGTATTTTCAGTTCCTTTTTTCCTAGGAAAAGGAACTGAAAATACATTTCAAACAGTCAAGCAGTCACTAAAATAAGTAGAGAAAATAACCATTTCATTTCAGCAATTATATGGGCTCCAGCTCTCTATTAAATGGATTATATGCTTTTCTTGCACACTAGATTTATCTCTTTGCATTTATTTTATATTTATTACTTTGTATTACTGAAGGCATACACAAAACTCTTCATTTATTTATCTGTAACCTGAAATCAGTGCATGGCCCAGACTGATGCATATTGAAATTGTAAACAATAGGCTAATCTCCAGTGTCATATCTTTTAAACTGAAAATAGACCTGAACTATTTTCCAACATGAGTTGAAGCAGCTAATGATAGTTGCATGGGGATGGGACAATATTCACTTTAAGGTTTGTTAGCTTTGCTCAGTATGGAGGGAGAGTGGTCAGAGTGCTCAAATTCCGTGGGATGATGACTCTGTTTAGAGTAACTTTGCTTGAGAAAGGCATTTGCTTACAATAGAAAAACAATGAACACTGAAAATATCTTTTACAAGTGACTCAAAAGCTTCTCCTCTGTGTTAACTGTGATCCTCTAAGCAACCAATGATCTGGAAACCTCTTTTTCTAATACATCTTTGTTCCCACAAGAAATTATGCTGTACTGATATAAGTTCTTTATTTTGTGGGATTTATGCTTCTAATGTGTACTTTAGGCCAGTGATGGCAGAGAGTACTATGACATGCCATCATCTCATTGATACAAATCATGGTGTTCCACAAGTAGGTAAATGAACATTGAAACAGCTTCTAGGCCACGTTGGAACTTGGAAAGCAGTGTGGTATGCCATGCTTCCCTAAATGTAACTGTGCACAGACGTGTATTTACACACAGACACTCGCATCACATCACAGATACACACATACATTTCAGGTGAGACTCATAAAATTCTTGTGTCATCCTAAGACCTGATAAAATCAAAGGGAAAATATTGTCATTGACTTCCTTTCACACAATTTTAAGCAGTATACTACTCACTTACTTCTACCATTACCTCCTGTGGTAAAATTAAAAGAATTTTCAGTGGTTTTCTTGGTTGTCAGGGCCAAGCGTGAGCATTCCATTGGTGAGGCTTTCAGATATTTTAATCCTGAATTTACTGGGAATAATGAAAAAAACTCCACATTAGAAGTTATTTACTGAGTCCTGAATAAATTCTGTACTGTATTTTACTCAGAGAGTCTCCACTGGGGGTTTCCTTAACCTGAATACATGCTTTTTTATACCTGTGTGTGGGTTTTGTCTGTCTTTTCCAGTTAGAGACATTTTTTCCTTTTGTTTTTTTTTATTGTTTTTAATTATAAGCTATCATAGACAAACATGAAACTACATGGTTAGTAGTAAACCTTGTATATATATTTTCATCATTTGCTACTCATGAATTTATTAAGATAACAGAGCTTTGGAGCCCTTGATTTTGGGCAATGCTTATGTACTAATTTTTTTATTTTTCAACAAATCCCTTTCTTAAATTTAAGACTTGGGTGTTGCTTACAGAATTAGGAAGATCTAAAAAAAAATCTGTGGGTTCCTATTTTGGCCTCTGAAATGAGAGTCTAAATGCCTGTAACTGACCCAAATCATTGTTTTGGCAAATCACAGCATTTGTTATATTTAATTTCCTCCAGCTTTGAATCAGAACATCTTCCTTAAGGAAACCAATGCTAAACTCTTTTAGGAGCATCACCTGGTTTACTGTATTGAAAGGTCAAACAAAATGTTTAAAAATGTTGACATCAGGAAATACCTAATTATTTTGCTTTGTCCACTGCTCACAGATCCCAGTGATTTCTCAGTGGACCACTGAACTAGTTCCACGTCACTTCTGCTTAAAGTATGTAAAAAAGCAGTAATAAAAATAGATTGTATTAGTCACTCGTGTTTCAAGCATTTTTTGTGGCATGTGTATCATATGTAACTGGTTTTGTTTTATGCATCCTCTCTAAGCATGGTTGAGAGGTGTATTTTAGACCTCTGTGAATAAATACCAACAAAAGCAATATATATTCTTCAGATTAAATTTAGCCTGTTGTAACAGAAAAAGACATTATATCATCAATGTTTATACAAGAGTGTGTGTATAAATATATATATATAAAAAATAGCAGAATGTAGCTCAAAGGTGATGACAGATCTTGAATTAGCCTGAAAAGAAAGAATATGTTAATAATGCAGCAAAGAAAATTCCATTCTGTTGTTGGTAACTCTCAGAAGTAACATTTAGCAAAAAGGGACTTGAAGCAATGGTGCTAACTCTGTTCTTGGAAATTCTGAGTCTTAAGAAATAAGTAAAGAATAGTGCATTCTCAGTTTATGTGTGAAAATTTTTGAAGTTTTTTCCTGCCTATTCTTCTGATCAGGATGTCAAAATGAATCATCTTCGGGGCTACAACACATTGAAGTGCAAGTCCTGTGCATTTCAGCTACTCTTATAGAGAGCTTGGTGCTGTTGGAAACTTTCATCAGCTTTGCTCTATTCCTAGAAGCAATCCTACTTATTTTAGTATTTACAGGGGGACATCTGTAACATTAGCAATGTGCAGCATCTCTAGCATGTGGACATACTGGCTGCTCCACTCCCCAAAAACTTTTCTCTGTGTTAACTAAGGAAGGGGATGGACTGTCACAAGTATTCCTACAGTTGTTTCTGCTGAGAAAACCATAGTTATATCAAATCATTTGTCTTAATTCTTAATTCCTTTTTGCAATTGTTGTGAGCTTCCTGAAGCTTAGGTATCCCTTGCAGAGCAACAGACAATCTATGTATTTTTATTGAAGATGTATAAGACATTCTCAGAAAGTGGTACTGACCATAAACAATTAAACATTGCCAGGTGTACAATGTCTTAATTTTGGTGGGGCTAGAGTTGGTTTTCCTCCAAGCTGAGCTGGTACAGTGCTGTGCTTTGTACTCAGTGTGAGAATTGTGTTGATTACACAATGATGTTTTGGCACTTGCTAAGAAATTCTTGCTCTGAGTGAAGGAGCTGTCAGTGTCTGTTATGCTCTGCCCAGCTGGTGAGGGGCTGCACAAGAATCCAGGAGCGAGCACAACCAGGACAGGTGATTTGAATGGGCCAAAGGGATATTCCAACACCACAGAAAATCAAATATAAACTGGGGGCTGCTGGCTGGGAGATACCAGGTGCTGCTTGGAGACTTGCTGGGCATCAGTCAGTGGGTTGTAAGAAATTGTAGAGCGCATCACTTCCTTCTCTTGGGTTTTATTCCTTTCTCTCTCTTATTTTCACTCCAATATTATAGGTATTTTTATTGCTATTATTAGCATTAGCATTGTTATTAAAATTTGCTTCAACTAATACACCCATTATTCCATGATCTTCACTTTTTTTCCATGATTCTCCTGCCCATCTCCAAGGGCAAGGGGCAGTGAACAGCTGTGTAGTATTTAGCTGCTGTCAGGGTTTAAGCCCTGGCATGGACTAACAAATCTAATTTCTGTTAAAATCCCACATCTATCAGATAGTTTCTTGCCTCTATTATTTGATAATTACAGATATATTCTGAGATTTAAATGTTATCATTATAAGAAGAAAGACTAAAGTAACACTCTTGTATAATATTTGCTTTTCATTCTTTGTATCTTTTGAATGAGCTGAGTAAACTGGTCAGCGGAATGTATTTTTTATTACTTAAATGTATCTTTCTGTTTAAAACAATGACTATTAAAAGAGAATGCCCTCTTGCTGGTAAGAATACCTGAGTACTTAGACAAGACATCTTAGGATAGCTCAATTATTTGAAGTGCTTCCTGGCTAGTCAGCATTCACACTATTTTAGGTGCTTTGAGTGATTATAGGTGTTGATAACAGATCCATGTTTCTGCCTGAAGTTATAAAGTATCTTTTCCTTATTAAAATAAATCATATTTTTTTATCATTCTCACGAATTAGATTTTGATGTAATATAATTTAAAGGAAACTTCTTTATGATATTAAGCTACTAAACCATAACAGTAACTATGCTGAATTAATTCTGTGGCTGGAGCTTATTCTATCTTTCCCAGTCTTTCCTTTCCATTCATAGGCTTCTATATTGAAGTAGTAAGAGTTGTGCACTATTCAACATAAGCTTTGAAAGATGGTTTGAACATTTCTTATGCCCAAAAGAGAGAGACAGAGCTCAATAAGTCACTGTAATGTTGTCAGACTCTTTCTGCTTGCTTGTCTTTGTTTCTTGACTGCTGAAATATGCTTCTGACAGTACTTCACTATCCTGTCTTTTTCTTTATGTTTTACTTCTTCATCTCATTCAGATTCAGGCATTTTACAGTGACAAGTGACTCTAAGGAATACCTTTTATTTAAGAATATCAAACCAAATATGTGTAACAAGTTGTCTGCTTTGTAACAGTGGAAAAAGAGCAGATTATACTTGTGTCAATGGATTAAATACTTTCATTCACTGAAATATGAAAGACAGTGATAACAGTGTTTTAAGATGAAAATTAGAACCAGAGAAATCTGCACTTTGTACACATAAACTGCTCAAAATGCATTGATAGCAGTTGGTAGCATACTCTTGAGAGAGTGGCATAGCCAAAAAATAAGAGATAAATAATAATTCAGAAAGTTTTGTATTAGTTATTATTTGGTTATAAGAGGTAAAAAGACTTTTTCTTGTGCAATTTATACTGATACTTACATATCTTTTTGTTATATGGTGATGTATCCTCCCTTTCAATGAAATTTTGCACTTTGTAATATTGCACATTATAAATCCTGATGTGTTGCAAAAAGAAAGTCCTTTGCCAGTCTACAAGATGGCAAAGTCTTTTCTACAAAAGTCTTTTTGTCTCCATACTTTGGAAATTACATCTCCCTGGCTATCTCTCTGGCTATTGTTTTTGTATCTCATCAGTAAGTATGTCTTCGCATTCATATGTGCAGGTCAGTCAGTAAATATTAATTCTTAATATAATGACATAGAAATTTCATGTTTGGAACAAAGATCTACACGGGCACCCTACTCCATCACATTTTCCCTTGTTAATTTCTCTATTTTTCTTCCTTTCTGCAGAAGAATTTTTAGGAGAGGCCCCTTAGGTCTTTAATAGTGCAGCTTGACATCAGCAGAAATTTGGAAGTATACCCTAATTTTTGGAAATTTACCTAGGAGCTCCTTTACATGCATGATCTGTTTGTTTCTATACACCTAATAATAGTGTTTGGAAGCCAGATAAAGTTCAGAAACCTCCAGTGTAGCCACAGGAGGAGTGATTGATATCCACATATTTCCAAAGCTATATTACTACAGTATTAAGAAAATTTAGGTGAAAAGAGAATGTATGATCATTTACATTTGTACTTGTTAGGAGTAATAATTTTTCACTTAAAGAGTAAAAGAATTACTATAATTAAAAGCTTTCCTAGAGGAAGAAAGTTTGTGCATTTATAGTCTGTCTCATATGAGTTGTTGGCAGCAACTGTAATATGTTCTTTCAAGATTCTTTCTCCTGCTACAGATTTTCATCATTTTGCATGCCTACTGCAAGGATAGGAATAGTGGAATTATGTTCCCACACCTAGTGTAGGTGCCCAGCAGGAGCTGGGGTTGTCCAGCACCAGACACATATAGCTGCAGCCTTCTCCAACAGGGTTGCAAGGCACAGCTGAGCCCCTCTGCCTCGACGCTGGTGCCTCTGGGAAAACATATTAAAGAGATGGCAAACACTGCAAAACTGCTCAAGAGAGAAAGGAGTGAGGAAAACAGCAACGATGAACAGCCCTGCCTTCACCAAGGCTGGTGAAGGGGAGGGAGGAGGTGTTTCTGACCCTGGGGCACAGATTCTCTTACAGCCTGGGAGGATCATGCTACAGCAATCTGTCCCTGCAGCCCATGGAGGACCACACTGCAGCAGAAGGTGAATATTTCACAAAACTGCAGCTCATGGTGGGGACACAGTCAGGAACAGGAAAAAGGTGTGAGGGGGAAGGAGAAGCAGGAACAAATTGTTATAGACTGACCTCAACCCTGACACCCCACCCCTCTGTTTTCTTCAATAGAAGAAACCAGAAAGAAGGAGCTAGGGGAAAAATGAGAGAGTGCATGAAAGGAGTTTTAGCTTTTATCTTTGTTTCTTACCACTCAAATAAATTTTAATTACCAGTATTCATAAATTAATACTCCTGAAGTTGAGTCTGGTTTTGTCCAAGATTGCAATTGGTAAGGGATCTTCATTTTTTTATATTAACCTATGAGCTTTCTTCTGTCCTATTTTCAACCCACATCCTGTTAAGAAGGGAGAATGAAAGAGTAACTTGGTGGGAGGCCAAGGCAACACCATCAGAGTGAGCAACATCAAATTTGGACCAGTTTATTTCTCATTTTTACTTAATTTCTCAGCTTAAAAAAATCCCAGTAGCATAACAAGGATTAAAAAATGCATATTTTAAAATGATTATGTGCCAATCATTATACATTCAGGTTTTTGCTTCATTTTGTAAAGTTTTTTTCTGTGTGTATATATTTAGACAGTCTGGGCAAGATATAAAGTATGAAATAGCCCAGAAATTGATTAGAATTAAAGCAGTTACTAATCTGTAAACAACTGTTCAAATGAGAAGCCCCATTGATATAGCTGAACTTAATTATCCCACATTTTTCAGCAGAATTCTTTTATTGTTTTTAATGCTATACAGTCACATCTTAGGTTTTGAAAATAAGCCCATGCTTACTTTTTTTTTTCTTTTGAAAATATGATCAAGAGTTGTGAGTTATACCTTCACTTAATTTGTAGAAGAAAATTGCTCTAAATGATTTTATTATTTCTACAGAGGTCCTACTGACTGGCACTTCTATTGTGCAACTAATCTGTTTTTGCACAGAAAGGAATAAAATTTAGCTCACTTTTTCTTAAGTGTCTTGTATTGATCATGACAGATACCAAGTGTAAAAGGAGGAAAAATGTATGTAAATCCTTTAGAATTCCATTTTCTTAGTGTAGCAGCTGGGTAGAACTGAAGTCTCTAGCTTGACCTGGATTGTCTGGATTTCTTCTGTAGCCAGCAGATGCTCACCTCCAGAAAGTAGTGCTACTGTTCATCACAGGTTTGTATTCTAGGGTTGAATAAAATACCTTCTGAAGGTAAAGGAATTAGGAAAAAAAAAAGTATATATGTTGATAAATGTCTATAGTGCATAGAAATACACTGAAAAGTGTATAGGCTACATAATTAGGCAGAGAAAACCATTCATATTTTCTGCCTTTCTAAGGCAGCTGCTGTGTTGGACTTCCCATGATAGCTTAGAGGATGATTGTTCCTTGGCACAACAAAAATCATTTATACAACCAAACCTCATGAATGAGGTGAATGATTTCATGAATCCTGCCAGTGTCTGCCTCAAACTAATTCTTCTGTACTCATAATTTTCTGCTGTGATAGACCATTGTATTTGTATTTATTTGCATTGTACAGCAGTGAGTGAGCTGGAGGAGTAGCAAGCACTATGCAGAGGAGTGTGATTGGGTAACTATAGTAGACATATTTATGAACACATAAATAGACATATTTATTCTAGTTTTAATTGTTTCAGTCTTTTATGTGCGTGCAAAACCAAAAGTATTTGAAGCGGGGTGAAGAAGTGTCATACCCAAGAAATATATGTATTAACATATCAAACTGGGAGAACCAGAGGTGAATCTAATTCTGGTTTCTAAAATGCAAAACACCTGCATATACTATTTGGGAAAGAAAAACACAATGTTTTGACAGGAACTCAGGGCACCTATATTAGTAGAAACAAGGAGTATCATTTTGAGGATTCATTCCCTCTCTAAATTCACAAATTTTATAATTAGGAGAGGATATCCCACTTATTTTTTTAAAAGCATGATGAAATATGACACCAAACTTTTACAGTTGTTCTGACTTTTCTCTCACTACTTCATGTCTGTTTTTCCACCTTATCTCATTTCATGGCAAAGGGAACTTAGATTTCCAATGACTAAATCAATTTTGAGAACAAGACAGGTTTCCAAACCTCTCGCGCACAAACTTTCAAAAGTCTTTGGATGTTTAATGAGCTGGTGATGTGATGTGATTGGGGTGCTAGAAACAAAGCATGGGGACTACAGCAAATGATATTCTCATGGGATTAAAGCTGCCCCTGTGGCCGGGGAGGGATAGCTCCCTGCTGGTGAGGCAGGGCACCCCACACTCGCTGCTGTCCCTGCGAAGGAGCAGCGGCTCTGCAGGACCCTGCGTGTGCTGTGACCCCTGAGCTGCTGCGGTGGGTGGGTTTGCTTGTTAGCAGATTCATCTTGGCATAGTCAAACTGCTCCATTTGCTTTGTAATGGGGTTTGCTACATCTGCTTGTTCTGGCCACTCACCAGGTCAATATTATATTTGTAGAAGCAATTTTTGGTACAGAAGTAAATACTGGAGAATGCAGTTTATTAGCAGAAGCCCTGTGTAGCAATTTTGTTTTCTCTGTGAGAAAGCAGACTTACTTGCTGGAGATTAACTGACATATTTTCCAGGTATTTGTTTGTTTTTTTTTTTTTTTCTTTTGTAACAAAAGAATACAAAGGCAATTTTAAAAGGTTGGGTGATTTTCAGATTGTCTGTCATTTTTCTCTTGATAAAATATGACATTTCAATTTTGTTCAGATACAGGAAACATAGAAACTGAAAAAATATAGATGTAGCTCCAATAAAGACTTCTTTTTCTTTCTCTAAAAAGATATCTTTTCTGCAGAAAGGTAGGAGTGTCAATATTTCAGGAATGTATCACTAACTATGACATTCATATGCATGTAAGAATTAATCACCTTTACTTCCAGAAGCTAACACAGGTTTTCAACGTAATTTCTTCTTCTTCTCCTACCTCGCATGGATCCAAAAAGACAAAGAAGCGTGCAAACCAAACCAAATTTTCCTTCATTTTCATGTTATCTGGAATGATACATGGCATTGATTGGTACATGATAAAACAGTAATATTGATGGATTTTGTTAAACACCCCTTTAAATTAATCTGGTCCCTGATTTCAATAATGTGTAAGTGTGCTAAATCAAAGTGTATGAAATAAAAGAACTTTTCAAACAACCACTTTTTCCAGAGAGGTGTGGAAAGCTCAGGTCTAGGTGATCATTGAAGATTTGCTTTCCAAGCACAGCTGTTTTAATATCCAACACTGGCAGAGTTCCCAAGCTCAATTTTCAGCAAAGACTTGTGCTTTTTCTGGAAAAGGCTATCCTGGAATCTTATTCAAAGACAAGATGTCAATTAGATTTTGATATTTTAGTGTAATTTAGGACCTTGAACAGTCAAAGCTATGGCAATCATGCATCAAACAAATTCTCAGTTTATCTGTGGTGATTATAATATTACACTGTAGAGCTGGAAATGGAGCATCCTCATCTTAGAAACAGATGAGGAGTAACAGGTGAGATAAGAGCAGTGTGGTACCCAATATTTTAAGTCAAAGAGTAGACTGAGTATGTCCACCCACTACAGTGCAGAAGAAAACCCCCAAGTTGCTAGTCATTGATTTAAATTACTCCCCAACATTATTTTTCTATCACAAATAGTATCTAAATAAAATTGACATCAGTTTCACCGTCTCATGCTATTATTTTGCTGAACCTTTCTGCCCTCTGCTGATACAACAATCATCCTTGATTAAGGCAGCTATGTATCCAACAAAATTGGTCTATTACAAGAAATGCTACCCCCCAGTAAGGCTGCCTGGACCATTAGTTGCCAGATCGGGGACTGTGCAGATACAGGTCACTGGAAACTGCTCTGCTATGCCAGGACCAGACAGAGCTGTAAACACATTAATTACTATACTTGATCTCAAAGGAATATGTATTATTTTGTGCTCTCTCAATTAAGTATATTTGGTTTAGAAACCATTTTGCTAAGATTTTATCTGTTTCCTGTCATTGTTTTTTATCCCGTAAGATAATCTTTAAATCGGATTCCTGGAACCTTACAAAAGTTTGTGAGAGACTTTCACAATATTTCTCCAGTTGTGGAGAAATATTGTGATGGAACTGGACACTTGCTTTGTGTATTTCTGACTGTCCCAAGGACTAGAGTTTCCATATAGAGTATCAATGATGCAATTAAACTCAAGATTTGGATCTCTACATAGTGGTGGTGTCAACCAGGAAGAGAACCCAACTGGGTTCACAGTACAACCACATCCAAAATAAAACCAGTTAAGACTGAGCTTGCAGTGCATAAATTCCAATGTGATAAGAGACATAGATGTGTCACTTTATAGTAGGACAATGTGAAAGATAAAGTGAAAATATTAAAGAGAGTTATTTATGTCAGAATACCATTCATATATATATATATGAATGGTATTCTGACATCAAGAACTCTCTGAAATGTAAGCAATTAGGAATATTTTCCTTCAATCTTAAGTTCTTAACAACTCATGAAATTAAGCATGTGTCCTAAGTAACCCATGTCTGGTGTTATGAGACAAAAAGGAGGTGTATATATATTTATCTGCTATTAACTCTGAAAGGTAGAGAAAAGGCACAAAGGACTAATTTAATTTTTTATAGTAAAGAAATGTGCTCTGTTTAGCCTTAGAGCTACAAATTATGTAAGTAAATTTATCCCATATACTAGTGTAGATTTTTTAGCTTTCTTTCTCCCATGTAATTTTTTAGCATTTTTAGATTCACTGGCAAGTGATACTCAGTTTTAGTTGCAGTTGTTATTAATATTATAACCATTACATTATCATAATCATTACAATCATTGTCACAATCATAACATCAGTTCCTATATCCAACTCAGAGCTGCTTTTTAACACGGATGGGATATTTTGTATTCAGCGACAAGTTATGATTGTTTTTTGCTGTTCCGTTTCTTTTCTTAGATATTGAAAATCAGTTCTTGTGATCTTAGGGTAGCATTGGCTTGCTCAGTATTGCATTTGTGACAGATGGTCAATATAGCTCATGAATAAGAGGGCAACAATATATAGCCCATTTCAGTTATTTCAGTATGATTTCAAGAATTCTTTTTAAAGCCAGCATCTACATAAATATTGGTGAATTAAGTACATATGATGATGAAGTGAGAATAAGCATACTCTTGCCATTCTGTTTTGTATTTATTGATTAATTCAGAGCTTATTAATGGTTTTCTCTGTTAGGTTATAGTGTGACAGCTGCCTGGAAGCCAATAAACAAGTTTTAGGACTATTCATCTGGTCTTCTGATTGTTGGAAAATCTAGACTTCTGACTATGAAAGTCTATTAGATGGGAGTTTGGATTACACATTTTCATTTTAAGATTTCTCTATTCATCTCTTAGCAATTCTTTTACTTGACATGAACTCTAACATAGTTCATTAATTAGTATATCTGTTCCCACAGAACAGTTTGTTTCAGTTCTGGGATTCAAATTAATCTTTATCATAGGGCATAGTTGCCAAAAGTAGTTTTAACATATTTTTGTATAATATATAAAATATCCAATTTTGCAACAATGTAATGTAAACTCTTTTTCCACTATTATATGAGATATGGCTTGTATTCAATACTAGAGGGAGACCATCATATGTACAATATATTCACTTTAACTTGGCACTAACAAAAAAAAATCAAAACCTTTACTTAAAATTACTCACTGTTTTTTCCCAAGAAATGCTGATGCATCTGGTAGCCATGACAAGCAGAAAATACCCAGTTACAGCACTGTCCTTCAGAATACACATGGACCAAGGTTATTCCCATGTCCCAGAGGCAAAGTATTATAGATGCTACAAAACTGTCACAGCTAAGAACTTTGTCTTCCTATAAATAGGTGATTACATGAGAGAAAAACCTGAATTCTGCATGTATGTAGTGCAGACTTGAAGTCTGTACTTCAGACTAATATGAGTTATAAAAAGATGGGTACATTTTCCAGCAGCTTCTGAGTTACCAATACTGGCTACTTGGTCTAGTTTATCCCTGTTAGAGTTTATCATTGCTTCTGGTACCTATGGAGTGCTTTTGCAGCCACAGGTCCTGTACCAGCAGTCAACTCAATGTAGAAATGCTCATTTGAAGTGTATCCAAGGTCTGTTTTCAGTCCTAACCCTAATAACAGTAGCAATAAACTCTGTTCTTCCCTTTTACTATCCTTTTGCTGCCTCCAGAGTATTTTCTTCTAACAGGCACTCCTAGAAAACTTGCAGAATGCCAGCAGCTGTTGTGCTGATACTGGCAGTTTTTGCACTTCCTGTTGTGCTACAGCTCCAGCTGCTTCTGTTCAAGTTCCACCTCAGGAGAGAGAAGTTCAGGACGACAAAAATGCCCACGATTTCATGATTTGTTTACAAAGTTATTTTGAACTACTTACTGAGACAACAAGCATTAGCGACAGCTTTTTTACCCTAGGAGATTGCTGTTAAAGCACTTCTTGGAGGGTCTGTAATCTCCTCTGTCATTGCAAAACATAAAGGATATCATTAGTCTTTGAGAGCATGAGGGATATCATAAAGGAACTTAAGGCACTACCTCTCAGAGAACAAACTTAAGGCATTACCTTTCAGAGAACAAATCTAATTTAGATGCTGCCGTGCACACATTGAAGGGTCTGACCTACATGAAGAAATGCTCATGCATTACAATTTAAAGCCATAAAATTTGTCACTGTATTCTCTCCAAAGCAGGCAGATCTTCTTGGGGAGATGTAGCAGGACTGAAAATATAGAAAACAATATAGTTGTATTGTATTGGTTCAATACAGATAAGGTAAATTCCCAGGCTATTGAATTCAATCCTATCAACTACTAAGTGATTAGAAAAAACACTGCCATTATTTCTTTCAGTCTGTATTTCTCTATTTATTTATTGGAGGTTGTGTCAATTAGAGCTTTCTCTCCTCTTTCAGTGTATGCATTAGAAATCAGTGTGGGCTATGACAAGAAATCCAGTGGGCAGCTGTGGCAGCTTTTTAACAGTGAAGGCAGAGGTTGCTCTGTGACAATTGGTAATGGTCATCTGGTGACTAGATAACTACTGTAGCAAGTGAGCTTCCAGCATATCCTTGAATATATAGGAGCAGAACACTAATGGGAAGACTACTGTGATTTGTCACCTTTTTTAACAGAATACAATGATGCAAAATTTCCTTCCCCCCAGAGAATTGTCCCTGGAATTACAGAAACATCTATAATGACAGAAAGGAAACTACACCCCTTTTTCCCAATTAATTGAACCAAATATTCTGTTCTTGAGATTTGGTATGACACAAGAGGCCTAGCCATATTTGGTTAAAGATTAATTTGTTGATAAGAGGAAGACAAACATTTTGAGTTAGTCTGTTTCAGCTAAGGGCAGACCAATAAGGACACTGTTAAAAGTAGAGCCACGGTAGAATAAATTTTTATTTTTAATTATAAATACTATAATTTGATAAAAGAGGTAAGTTACCATAAGAAATGATTGATCACTTTTCCTCTCAGGAGAATCAATTAACTCTTTGAAGCATTTTGTTTTGAGACCCTGGCAATCTTCCTAGCAGGTTTGGGCTATCACACAGGGAAACTGAGGCAGGGTGGACGGATTGTCACAGTTCCCAGAGACACCACAGCAGCTAAAGTACAATTACTGATGCTGGAACCCAGAACGCAGAGAATATTTCCCTGAATGTTTTGAAGGGTCAAAAGGCTCTGACAAACACTACTCTTAACCTTCGTCCATGGAAAGGGGTTTTTGGCTTTGAGATGAAACAGAATTCTCAAGAATGAATTTAGATTGTAGCATAGTATGTCATTTATCACAGGGTGAGAAATTTAGATTTTTGTGTTTGTTAGTATGGCAAGTAGATGACACAAGATGGAGGATCCTTGTTGTTTTTAGGTTTCTTCCTCCTTCTTCATCTCCTCCATATTCTGCAGTGTTTGGGACACAGAATGATTGGCTGGAATTTGCTGCAGTGTAGAGTTATGGGAACAGAAGTCTATTTGGTTATTGGTCAAAAAGTAGAAATAATGTATGTTCTTGGTGATAATTGGGTGAGTTATCTTTAAAAGAGCCTTGATTCTGCATGTTTGGCCATTTTTGTGTCTCTTCTCCTGCACACTAGGCTGGTGTAAAGCCTGGTGTGCTGAGATTGCTGATAGGAAAACAATAAACAACCTGAGGAACGAGAACAACCAAGAGTCCTGTTTGCCTTCTTTCTTAATGAGGATTTTTGCAAAAATGCCTCCCCTATCAGGGAGAGGTGTGTGGGAGTGGAAGAACTCCCATAGCTTCAACTGCAGGTGACTTTTGTTACTATCCTTTTAACTGAATATAAATACCCAGTGCTGTATTTAGGACTCCTGACAGTCCCTGCTTGAAAATGCATGCTAAATCTTGTGCGTTGACTTTTTAGACGTGAGGTTAATTCACTAGTTTCATAGATGCAATTTTACACAGGGTTTTTTAGTTTTTTGGTTTTATTTTTTTTCTAAATATATTTCCCAGTTGCATGTTCCTAAGAATGGAAAAGCATTCTGTGTTGTGATGTTGAATACAATTACTTTACCTTCTTTTTTGCTCTTAAAGTTTAATTCAGGAATGTGGACATGTATAATTCGTCACGTGTAGTGGTCAATCTGGGGTGTTAAACCAAAAAGTCTTTTTTCTAGATCATTTATACATGCTGCACAAATATTACATTCCCCCCACCCCATGCACTATCCACTCTGAGGCATATTTAACACCACTGTGTTTTTCCATTTGTTGCTGTTTCTGGGTAGCTGATGTTCTCAAGGATGTCTGATATGGTGATCAGAGGCAGGCAAATAAATAGTCTTTGGAGGATCTGGGCATAACTGTGACACAGCAAGGAAACAAGCATTCCAAGATTCTGCCCAAGACCCAAATGTATAAGTTTGCATTTAGCCTCCTTAAACCAATAGTGCCAAATAACTACATAGTTTCTTTATATTTATGAAGAAGTAATGGTGAGAGGAAGCCCAATTAGTTTTCTTTTACATTTTTGGTCTTCAGTGATTTAATCCTAGCATAAGCATTTCATTTAGCTACTTAAATCTTCTGACAGTTAAGTTTGGGCCTTAGCTGTTTTTTATGTGGTGGTCTCCTTGGTTAGTAGTATTGTGTTTCCAAGACAATATACACTTGCTTATTGGTAAATGGGTTTAAAACTAGAAAAGAAATAATGAAAGAATAAAAGTGGCCAGGCACATCTCACTGTCCATGCATATATAATTTTAATGCATGTAGAAAATCTTGCCCTTGTGAAATAAAAATCTGCGTCTAATCATCATAATGAAAAATGAAAAGAAAAAAAATTAAAATCTCATGGAGGGAAATTTGATAAAGAGGATGTTAGATTGGAAAACTGCAAGTAAGGATAGCTTTCCACTTCCAAAGAATTACTCAGATATTAAAGAGTAGTTGTTGAATGAATTGGATTTTTAAGACAAAATATTGACATCTTCCACTGCTCTCAAATAACACAATCAGAAATGTGATGGTTAAGATACTGATTTAAGATATTAGAACTTAGGGTAAAATATCATTAAAAAAAAACAAAACAAAAAGATAAAAAAGTATATCCTCATCCTGGGATAATTTTTTATTAAAAATTATCTTGGTAAGTTCTCCATTAATCAGCAGGAATTTTATTAGACAAGTTAAATATATTCACTACTCTATAAACTAAGCAAGCACTAGACTCAGGGAAATGGCTAGGACAAGTTTGTTGCAATCTCTTCAACTGACAGATAAGTAAAAGATCATGCAGCCACATGGCACTGCTTGATATTATTTGAACACCAGATTTGTCTTTGCATTTACAGAGTAGCAGAGTTACTAGGGAAAGCCTGAGAATTAAAGCCTTAGAGAACTCTTAAATTATAATTTTTAAATTTATCATTACCTAATAGAGTCTATACAAATAGTAATTTTTGGAAAGTAAACAATCAGAGAAATTAAATGACAACTCAGACTTCCTACTTAATTTGAAAAAAAAGTTAAGAACACCTGAGCATGAAAAGATGCACTGGAGTAAAAATAAATTAGATATATTTGTGTAGCTCTGAGAGGAATACAATATAATTTACTGCCATTCATATAATGCTGGAAAAATTTTGACAAGGAAGAAATTCTTGGATGTTGTTTGTCCTGGTTTCAGCTGGGACAGAGTAAATTTCCTTCCCAGTAGCTGGTGAGGCACTGTTCTTTGGGTTCAGTGTGAGGTGATGCTGATAATGAACTGATGTCTTGGCTCTTGCCAAGCAGCGCTTGCCCTGAGTTAAGGACCTGGCAGGGTCTCGTGCTCTGCCAGAGAGGAGCTACACAAAAGGCTGGGAAGGGAGCATGGCCAGATCAGGGGACCTGACTGGGTCATTGGAAAGGGATATTCCAAGACCTTGGAACATCATGCCCAGCACATAAACTCGGGGCAGCTGGCTGGGAGAGGCTGAGCATAATTCAGTGCATGTTGGGCAACTGTATTGTGAATCACTTCTTTCTCTGGGGTTTTATTCCTCCCTCTCTCTCTTTTCTTGCCATTGCAATTGTAATTTTGTTGTTGCTATTGTTGCTGCTGTTGTTATTAGTTTTATCTCTTTTATTTACACGTTTTCATCTCAACCCCAAGTTCTCCTTTCCTTCTGACTCCCCTCCTCGCTGAGGGCAAGCAGAAGAGTGGCTGTGTGGTACTTGGTTGCTGACTGGGGTTAAACCACAACTCTATTTTAAGAGCAGCCTGAAAATACGAACTTGAGTTGAACCTTTTTATGAAAGGAAAAAAAGCCAAATGAAAGTTAATATAGTTGATAAAGGAGTTCAATACTTACCTTTGTTATTTTGTCATTCAGTGTTCATTTAGTTCACTGGAGGTTTTTACTTGGTGGAAGCCATGAACTGGTTGGAATACAGTGTGAATCTTCAATATAAAATACGATAAAGTCTGCCTGTTAGTCTCTTTTTAAATTACCATTGTACCTAGATAAAAGATTCCAAGAGCACTTTTGAGTACCTTGTGGAACTGCAGTATTATCAAGCTTGATAACCAAATATTTTAATGTACAACTCTCCCTCTATTGTATGAAAGGATAGCTGGAGATACATTTATGGCATATGAATCACAAATAACTTCTGACTAACATATTTGTGACCTTCCTGGGGCGGTTCTTGTGTGATTTCTTGTATTGAAACTGATCTACTACAAATAAATTCAGCCATTGTTGGAAGAGGTTGCCTTTAAGCAAAGCTCAGTTTTCCCAGCCCAGGGGCTCACAGAGCTTCCACTGAAGGAGGCAAAGCCTGTCCAAGGATGATCAAGAGACCAGGCTCAGAATCATCATTTTTTGACAGTTATTTTCATGAACACTTTGCCTGTAGTTACAGTTCCTTTAGGCGCTTCTCAGGAAGTATTACACCAGGAAAGGATGCTCAGTGGGAAAATGTTTCTGCCCACTGGATCTATAGATCTCAGTTAACAATTGATCAGCAGAGGACAAATATGAAAAGTAAACCTGACTATTGCTCACATGTCAAATTATGCATGAATGACACTTTTCAATAGACTACTGCCATAGTTTACCTTATGCTATGCAATATTATCTAGAAAATGCTGCCCAAAACAATGTATTCCCTCAAGGAATCTGCTCCATGATAATTCTCTGAATTTACCTGTATTTAAATTAAAAGCTTTCCAAGAATACAGTTTCCAAAACTATTTTTTTAACCTTTACTGTTGACTTGAATGCACTGTAATTTTATGTGAGTTTTGTTTTCAACTTATTTTAAGGTGTTTAACATTACATTGACAGCTTACATCAAAATAGGTGGCATAGTTCTGAAAAAGAAGTTTAGTGGGTCACATATTTAAATTAATATGGACATAATAAACTAATGTATTATCATACAGCCATTAAAACAGTGCATTTATTTTATGTACCTCATAACATCATTACTCTTGAAGTGGCCTATGATTCAGCAGCCGAGTATTACTGGAACTGACTTAAATCTACTTTTAAAATAGATAGAGAGATACGCCATCACACTTTAATAAATTCATTGCTGTAAAGCATTGCTTGATATTTAGTGGAAAAATACAATCCAATGTTTTAGTATGCTTATGTTTCAGATATTGAAGGAATGGCTGATTAAGTAAGAGAACATTTACTGTGTTTTACTTTAAAATTATTTAATGAAAAATTCTTTATTAAAAGCCTTTTTGTATTAAATTTTGTTACTTTGTGAGATTTTTTTCCCAAAAAGCACCTATTTTAATTTAACATGAATTGTTACTTTCCTTTTCTTCTTGTTACTTTTAAATAACTTCAACCAAGTATCTTTAACTGTCTTTAACTAAATTAGCCAGTAAATCCTTGTATTTAAATATATTGATTTGTTTTTCAGCTCTGAGTAAGGCTTATCTTCTTCAGATATCTTTGGCTGAATAGGTATAGATTTATAGATTTATAATAGGTATAGGTTTATAGATATAGATTTATATATAAAGCAGTTATATATGAGTTCTGTTTGTCTTGACACAGTCTCATGTCTCAACGAAAATAAAAAAATCAAGCATTTTTACTGGAACTAAGTACTCAGTAAATTGGGTAATTTGATTCACAGTTGTGGAGTGCAGATGTTGTTCAAATGTCTTTTCCCAGACTGGCATGTCTCTACCAAAATTAGTGTATTAGTTGTAGTGTGCTTGCTAATTAAACAAACACAAAGTTGTTAAAGGAAAATTAATTATTTGAAAGGTAGAAAATAGCAGAATAAGTATTTGCTGTGGAAATTTAGGTCATCTGACCGAGTGCACATAGTGGATTTTCCATGAATCTCCCATTTCAATCAGTGTTAGTAGCAGATACTGTTCGATTAAAATTCCCCCACTCAAACTATGCTCTGTGGACAATGTTAATAACCTCCTTTCAGAACTGCTCTGATATTTATCATTAGGATTACAATATTAATGGATTATTTTCACAGCACAGCTTTGAGGTGAGGGAGAGACACTAATCCCAAAGGCAGAGATATCAGAATTGGCCAAAACATTTGGCTACCTACATTGAAGTGTTTGGATCAGAGACTTCCCTTTTCACTGTGCTCAAAGTACACCTCTGGTGACTTCAGCAGAGACTTCCAGAAGTGTTTCCTACTGCAAATCAGTATTTATTTGGTTTGCAAGAGCCCTCCAATCCCCTTCCTCTTCTCTTCCAAAGATAGCCAAGGATGCCCATGGCCCCATCCCCAGCACGGTCTGAACGACGTCTGACTGACAAATCTTAGCCATCCCATGCCAGGCACTACAAGGTCTAAGAGAAATCTTTTAATGCATGATAACTCTGGAGCCTCATACTGTAGCCCTGAAATGCTTTGCACCAGCACAGCCACGGGATCTCTGCTGTATTTCCCAGTAAATACGGTGGTGCTTCCTGGAAGGAACCCTAGGGCCAAGTGAAGAAGGATCTCATTTTCCAGGGCAGTGTTCAGGGCCTTTCTCTTGCCCATTCTCACATAAAAAAACTCTACTTCATTCATTCCAGCCCTCTGTGAGACCTGAACACACTGAATGAATAGGAGGAAGAGTAAGGGAACAACTAACATGATTTCCCCAGGAACTATGGGAACTAAATTAAGGTGTGACCAGCTTGACAGTAGTATTTCCTAGCTTTAGAGTGCTTGCCTTGGTGGAACAGTTGCATTGTCTCACTAATGATAACATTATTTCAATATTTTGCATATATTTTTCTTTGTGATGATACAAATTGCATTCTGTGGTAACTGTGAGGTGAAACAGCTGCTGAAAGCTGTTTCTCTGCCAGATGATGTTTTGACCCTAACTTTTGACCCTGGTTTACAGTACTTCACTGTATCATGACCATTGGTAGCTTGACCATTAAATTAATTTTCTTTCATTTGTAGGAATGTAGCTGTATTCTGATGGGCTTGCAAAAAATAAGATTTCTGTGTTATAATAGCGTAAGAGAAAGCCCACCCACCCACTCACCCATCCCTAAAAAACTCCCCACCCAACCAATTAAAACAAACAAAACCCCACACCAAACAAACACAGCTAACCAAATAAAAAAAATCTTCACAAAATACCCCACCCAGGCAACTACATAAAAGCATTCCAGAAGACATTTTATATTATTTTGGAGAGGTGCAACTTATAAGTACATACATAAAATAAAGTATGAAGGCAACGAAATTATATTTTTAGTGTCATGTTAAATGTCATAAAATATAATAAATCATCACTATTTTCAAATTTCTCACTAGTAAACTGAAATTCTTGAAGAAGCTTTTATTAAAAAATATTTGCCTGGTAACAGAACATTGTGGACTTGGATTTATATATTGAAAAATCATTTCAGAGGGATATGGACTGAATGGAAAATTGAATGAAATGTCTCTTCAAAATATTTTAATTTTTTGTTTCATATACATAGTACATCATCACTGCAGGGGCTCACTCTCATAGTAGCTATACGTGTTTTTTTCTTGTCTTTACCTCAAGGGTAGCCCCTTGCATTCTGTAAGCATTGGAATCACTGCTCTAAATTATAACTTGTGATGATGTGAAAATCAGCAAGGAAGTAATAAAAAAGAAAATGGTTAAATTGTACTCCTTTAAGGAAAGGAATGGAATCAAGTTTGAGCATAGCCTGAGAGACTGTAGTCAGCTTTACAAAAAATTAAAACTTTATTTAATGCTAAAAATAGGTAATGTTGATGTGAGAATGATGTCAACTTTTTAACCAGGGGGGGAATATTTAAACTTGCTTTAAACAATTCTGCAACTGATGATGGTCTTGCCTACCTTCCTGTTTTTGGAGTCTGAAAACTTGGTGACAGCTTCAAAAGTAAATTTCCTTAGGTTGAGGCAACTCAAAAAGAGCTGGGTTTAAGATAATCACCCAAAGCTTTTACTGAGAGAAGCATGTTTTCCCTTCCATTTTATGTGCTAAATTAGCATGCCTAAATTCAAACAAAAAGAAGAAAACATTTGTCCACAATTGCAGAGAGCTTTCTGATCTACCTCTCCTTCCTTTAACTGACTAGGAGGAGTCATGAGGTATCTATTTTCATTTCCCCTTTTTTGGGTAGGGGAATGAAGAAGAAGGGTATATCTATACACATATAAAGCAATATGTAATATTGTATGTACTTATTCACATATACACAAAGGCATATAGCTTTCAAGCTTCAGAGTTGGTCTGGAAATAGAAATAAATCCTGTGTGGTGCTGAGTTGAGAGTGCAGAAAATACTCAGGGCATGGAAAGTTAAGATGCTCCTCTGTCTTCCACGTACACTTAGAACCAGCCCAGATGTGACCTTAAATATGGACAAGAGATTTGGTTATGTTTAAATAAGTTTTTTTAAGCACTAGTATTACAAATATTATTTTGTGACCATCTTAAATGTTAACACTGTAAATATTTTTCCCTGAGGTAGATCCCTCACAAGTAAGGATAATCCATTATTTAATTGCATAGGTGTTCTTATCTTCTTACATTTTCCATTCTTATAGTTTTTAACAGTGTCTGCAGTAGAACTAGTAATTGTTTATTATTGGTTCTAGCTGGAATACCCTTAGCATCATCTACTTGGTTTTAATGTAGCTTTTGTACATTATAAAAAATCTGCTTTTCAGGTAAAATGAAGTTATTACTATATACTAAGATCTTTTAAAAGTACATTCATTGCGTGTATATTGTGCACACTAAGAGCAGATGCTCTCCATCTCCTATTTAGATGATAAAGGATCCTGGTGTGAATGTAGTAAATGAAAATTTCGTATTAGTATTGATACTTCTCTGTAAGCCTGCCTTGTGAATTGAATATTAAGTTCTAGAGCAGGTTTATTCATGCCAGATTGTTTTAGCAGCCCTTTTCTCTTTTAATTTTTTTTTTGCTTGTTTGTTTGGTTTTTTTTTCCTATCTTTCTGTGGATGTTTGCCAGTANCTTTTACCAACCCTGAATGCTTAGAGAAGCCTGGGCTGGCTGTAAGAGTGCTCCACTTCTTTTTGACAGGTATTTACTCTGTCTGGGAATGGCCCTCACCACTCTCCTTAGGCCTGTCTGAGTGATTTAGGCAGACTTGATAAATGAAGGAGCAAGTTTAAGTCCACTGTAAAATACCAGGTGTACTCCCACACTCTGAGTCAATAATTTGAACTCAGGCCGTAAGATAATTTTATTTTAGACTTACCTGTTATCTTTGTGCAGTGTGTCATCTGTCGACTCTAGCAAGCTCTGTGCTTACCAGTTTTTGAAGACATTACTAGTAGTTCATTGTTCTCCCATGGAGGAAGGGTAGGATTTTTCATTTCTGTACTTCAAAGAATGCAGGACTCCATTTCTTTCCTTGAAAGCTAAAAAATGTGGAAATCAGGAATGCAGAACATGTTCCCCCAGATTTACAGTGAAAAAAAGAACTGACCAACCACATAACCCAGGAAGGGCTGTGACCTGCAAAGTGCACTGACAAACATTTTTGCATTCTTGGGTATTCCCAGGCTACATGGTCTAACTTAGTGTTTCTCCATATTGACATTATGCTGCATTAGAGAAGAGATTGCTAAATGGGGAAAATATGCTGGCATCAGAATGGATAAGATATTTAAAATGTCTTCTGTAGTTGAAGCATCTAAAGAGATGCCTCACAAGTTCTCACCTTGGAACCATTTTTTCTGAGGAAAGAATCTAACACATTATCCTAAAAAGAGCATCTAATCAGGGCCTTCATCAAATTAATTAAATTAATTAAATCCATCTAATCAATGAAATACACAGTAAAATATCCTCAGCATCCAAAGTGGAAGAGTCAAAAGTAAGAAGAGTCAAGAAGAGTCAAAGAAACTCAAACTGCAAAATTATTAACCATAGTTTCTAGTTTCATGAAGCCTCAGCATCAGAACAGAAACAAAACTATATTCACCAACCTTAAAAAGGACTTTAGGAGTATTGTAGAGAATTGTTGACTCTGGTTTACTTACTAGGGAAATGGTTTGAAATGAAAACCAGAAAAGAGAAATCATTGTAATAAAGCGAGATAATGTACTATTTCCATATTAAAGCAAATTTTAACATATCCATCATTAAAGACCGTTAAGATAAACTTACCTTTCTGTCCTGGTTTAGGACAAAATTTAGGAGGAAATTTTCCAAAGAGGTCTCCTCTAAAAAAACAAATCCCAGCATCTCCTCCCCCAACCGCTTCAGCAGAAAAAATCTCCTTGGAGAAAAATGGAAAAAACCTGTTTATTTAACAAGCAAAGTACTCGCAAGCATAAAAAAGAATAAAACAAATGAAGCAATTAAACCTCCCGTTGCTCTGGAGAGATGGCACATTCAGCGAGAGTCCTTGCGCAGCTGGGAGCGCCCCGCGGGTGCGCCCCGGTCTGTCCGCCCCCAGAGCAGCCTGGACCACGGGCATCACCCTGGTGTCCCGGCCGGAGAGAAACCCGACAGCTCCAGGAAAAAAGACACAGTCCTGGGAAAACCTTCCTCGCCCTAGCTAACGAGGAAAACCAGCGAAAAAACATAAAGAAACCCACCCCTCCTCTCTCTCTGCAAAAGCCGAGGAGAGAGCGCTGAGCTTTTACCTCTCTGCGTTTTGAATACAAACCGCGAAAAAATTCCACTGCTCCCCCCTTTCCCTCTCTCTCTCTCTGTGTCTCTGGGCCGAGCTTAAAGCTACGGCACCCATTTCTGAGCAAATGAAAGATGGAGATGCCAGCATCATAAAGTCACCCTAGACACTTCCTTAGGATTAAAGGACAATCTTATGTATTAATAACAGATTAGGAGCAATAATAAATCTGAAGATGTAATTTTTCACAACGGGGTGTTTCCTGGCTGCTGTCCGACCTGTGTCTGGTACTCCAAAATCCTCTCTCTAAAGTGAATAAGATCTTTTAGAGAATAAATACAAACCCAAAATCACATGGACATGCACAGCTCCCCCGTGCTCCCATGCTCACTTTCATACCAGGCTGCTCTCCTGACCCCTGGTAACATCATAGGCTACACTACTGCATTTTCCCTTCAGTGAGGCTGTTGAGTGGCAGTGTGTATTATGAGTTGCTCAGCTGCTGCTCCTTATTTTCGTAGTTTTTCTCCATGCTGTTGTGGGTCCTCTGGAAGCTGCAGTGTCTTTGGGGAAGCACCTCCTCCTCCTTCTCTGACCATGGTGCTCCCACCATTGTTTCTCACTCCTGATTTCTTACCTCCTCCTCTCTTTCCCTACTGTTTCTTTTGCTTCCTTAAATATTTTTCCACAAAGGCAATATCCACTCTGGCTGAAGGACTCAAACACCCTAAAAGGGGGTCCACTGGTGCCAGCTGAAACAGCTCAGAACAGTCTCACTCTCCCCTTCCAGGGGTGCATCCGAAGCCACTCACTGCCAGCACCTGGGCACCTGCTGCTTCGAAACTAAGATCCCTGAAAATGGTTGTAGAAACTAGCTGGGAAGGAGATACCATGACAGAGGACATGCAGAATTGAAAAATGCACAATGGTGACCAAAAGGAAAAGCACCTGGGACTCTGGTTTATCAGCTGAGAACTACTCATTATAGCACAATTTTGCTGGGAATGGTGGGCAGCTCAGCCCAAAAATCTAGGAAATATTAGGGAAGAATATACCAGAAAATATCACTATAGTACTGTCACATCTTGAGCACTTATGTGCATGGTAACCCTTTTTCAAAATACTGAAGCACAAAAATTAAGAGTAACAATTGAGGCTGAAGTTATACCATGATTTTTAGAGGAGAAGGAACTGTAAAACCTGAAAAGTGAAGGACAAGAGCAATACATGATACATCCCTACAAAATCAGGTATGGTGCAGAGAAGGTAAGTATAGACTATTCATTGCTCTTTTTGGCGCTAAAACAACCTGGCAGGCTCCCACTGAAATGAGCAGATAACATTTTCCTGGGCTTTTTTTGAAGGGGAAATGCTTTTTCACAGAGAGCTTAACATTAAACTATGAAACTGATTTCCACGGGAGGTTATTAACACCAAAAGTGCAAATGAGTTTGAAAAAAAATGATTAGGCAAATTAGGAACAAAAGTCCATGGGGAGTAACGAATGTGATCACCTGACTCAGGATGTCATCAAACTACTGATTCGTGGGAAGGAGCACCAGCAGAGGCATCTCCTTGTAACAAGCCTTGGAGAGCTGGCTTTGCTGGAGCAAAATTTTTGGCCGATGGTCTAAACCAACACAGCAGTCCTTAAGATTATGGGGAGCAGCCTTACTTAGCCTAATTCCATTGAAATACATATGTACTAAAGAAAATAATCTTTCAATTTTACCTCCTTTTCTCTCTTTTTCTCCTGTTGATAATTTGCAGGCCTGAGTTGTGCATTCTATTCTCATTACCATTTTTCCTCCCAGGAAATGTGAGAGAGGGAAGTAGGAAAATAAAATTGCAATACCAGCTGTACAGTTACCTGTTACTGACAAATAAAACCCTAATATGGAAGAAGGCTCACAGGAGATGGGCAAAGGCAATGTACCCACAAATGTACCACGATACAGCATGGAATAACATATGGAGTAACTGGTTAACCTATATTTGTAGTACTGTGTTTTCAGCACATTTTGTTTCATTGTTTCATCACTTTGTTTCATTTGATTTATTTAGTAAAGCAGAAATCCCATGTAACATCACCTTCAAATAAGTAAATTTTACTTATTTTTTAAAATATATTTAATTTAAATTTAAAATTTTTAAATATAGCCTTCCCTCTGTGGAATATCTAAAAGGACACAATCAGAGAGTATTGGACTGTATCTCTCTCCTCAATGCTGAGGAGCCCCAACCAAACAGAAAAAAGATTTCAAATCCTCTGTTTGCTTCTCTGCAAAGGATCTGCCATGGAACATTTTAGTTCCAGTTTGGGTGTTTTTGTAGATTCAGTATTGACTGCAACTTTATTTTTCAGTGTACAGTCTGATGAATAAATAAGATAACTAAAAGAATTACAGTCTTTTCTGCACATTTATTTTATTGTTTATGAAAAAAACAGAGCTCATCTCTATTTTTTTCATCTCTCATGTCTACTTTGGACTTCTCTTCTTTGTTGATTTCACAGGTTTTATCTCTAAATATTACTCAGCATGAGTTTTTCAGTGTTCTCCATTCACATGGCTTCACTCCAATCACTCATACCTTATTCTTAATCCCAAATACTTCCATTCAGTTACCAAACTGTTTTGATGTCAACCCATGAGGTTTTTGGTCTTTTTGATTTTTTGTTTTGGTGGGGTTTTTTTGTTGTTTTTTTTTTTTTTTTTGGTTGGTTTTTTTGTTGTTGTTGTTTTTTGGTTTTTTTGTGAGTGAGTGAGTAAGCAAGTGAATGAGTGAATGACTTCTTGATACTTAGATGCTGGCTGGGGATAAACCTCAATAAACATTAATTAAGGAAGACAAAGCATGGTACTACAAAGAAGGCACTGTCTAAGTCATTAAATTTTGACTAAGTGGAACAACAATACAGTGATCAGTGACAAATAAAGATTCCCATCAGAAAATCAGCAACATTTGCAAACAATTCCGAAAAATGACTGAAAATACTGGTTTTTCTCCACAAAAAAACAAAAACAAAAAAAAAAAATGCTGGAAATTGCACAGAACACAACTATGCCCTAAATTATATATTCATTAGCTCCAGCACTTAGCACTCATCTGGCTCTCAGCTCCAGGCATCAATATCTTTAATGTTCAATATTCATGCTGTGCTTCTATAGTAGTAACTTTTAATAAAAATGTAAGGAGAACATTAACTGGAACACATTAACTTTATAACATGCTTTTTATTTGAAAGTAAAGCACTTAAATTGTGTTATGAATGTATTCTCTCAAATTGCAACTCTCAAACAGATGCTCTTACTCCCCTTATACTTCCTTGACATGGAAGTAAATGCAGCTTTTAAAATGGGAGTTGAAGAACATAAATAAAAAGGATTATGATGAAGTTTAAAATTATAGACAGTTATCTTGGTAAGTAATAATGATGATTTTTTTCCAGTGTGTTCATTGATCACATCAATGATCACCCAAACTCAGATATCCCAGTAGATTGGAAAAAAACTCAGAGTCTGGTAACTACCTGCTTTATTTCAAAAAGAAGTAGTTTCATGCAGTAAAATACCAAAGGGGGGTTGGATTTGGTTTTTGTTTTTCATATACTCCAGTGCTAAAGGTTTTTGTGTGGTAACTGCGTTTCCATTTCGTGGGTGCTTTTTTTTTGCAGCCTAAGTGGCACTGGAGGCAAAGGAGTGAGATCCCTGCTGCAATTGTAAAAAGGAAATACTAGACGTTATTTTGCATAAATTAGATTTATTCTGATTGCCTGGGCTTGGTATTTAAAGATCTAGTTTTGCCTTATAGTCAGTGTAGGCCATTTAGAGAAAAATTTTATAGTAGTAAAAATGGTAATGTACGAGGAAAAAAAAGCTCTAGAGGCTGAGTGTATCTAACTGTAAGATTGTACAATTTACAGTGTAGGTTTTCTTCTGATCCTGAGAGTGCATGTTTAAAATTGCCAGGTTTTTAAAAATAAATACAGAAGAGCTGGGGTTATTTTCACATAAGTGAAAGGCACCAGAAATCTTATTTCATATTTCACAGTTCAGCCCCTTGAGAATTTATTACTGTAACACTTAAGACTAATTGAAGCCCTGACAGATTTGAAAATCATCTCCCTGTTTTACTCATGTTCCTGACAAAATGATAGCCTTTTAACTTTACAAAAATAAAGAACTTACTCTATTTTTCTTTCATGGAAAATAGACTTTTTGAAGTGCTGACTTAATTTCTGATTCTCAGAAATTTCCCATATTTTTCATCAGTGTTGTATATACAGATGTGGTTTCAAATTTAACTGAAGAGAAAAAGCAATTTACAGCACTTAAAATGGGGAAAACAAGGAGAGCTGTACAAGTCATGGCATTACAGGTAACTTAGGAAAAAAATGAGAAATTTCCCATAATTTGGAATTTACATAGAAGCTTATTAGGGAACTTGAAGATATACATTTATTGGATTTTTTTTTCTTTTTCATATGTTTTCTACTTCAACATCAAAAATTAAATTCTGTCTGGATGATATGACCCACCAGAAATCTAATCAGTCCACTGAGTCTGTGATTGAAAAACAGGATGGAATTTCTTTGTTGCAGTTATTAGAGTAGCTGAAGCTGATAAATGGGAGACCTTTCCCTATTCTATGCTATGTTAATTCAAAGAGCAAGATCATCTGCAGACCTACATAATCTTTTGTGCATTAATATAAGGTTGGAGTCTAAGAATTAATAATATACATATGGAAGATATTTTGAAAACAGAAGATTCAGCAGTTCAAGAAATAACTTTTTTTTACATTAACATTTTTTTACATGGGGTTTTTTTTGGTCTCGACTGAAAAGAGCATTCCTGTTCAGAAATTTGTTATTTTTATTGTTATTCTATTACAATTTGTTATTTTATTAACAATTTAATTGTAAATTGTTATTTATATGAATGATTCTCTGAATTAGAACTACACAGGAAAAAAGCAAAACCATTGTGTAAGTATTAAATTCTTACACATTAAAAATAAAACATAATGTAACTTTTAACAAGAAGCTAAAATGCTTTAGCAATAGTTTGAAAAAAAATATATGTGACAAATATATCAGATGACTTAGCTGGGCATGTTGGGGTTGGGCAGAAGAGCTCAAACACTTTAATGTTAAAACAGTATGTTTAGACTCTACTTAAACATCTACATGTTTTTTGAGTTATTATTCAGGCCTTATGTATATTTAACTGACAGAGTTTTAGTTCATTTCCAGCTTGAATTTTAGGATCTGACATAAGAGATATTCTCAGAGAATGCTTTTTTGGAAACTGTTCAAATAAAATAGATTATTACATATGAAAAGAATCCTATTGCAGTACTATCAATATACCAGTCCACTTTTGTATTTTTGCATTTTTAATCTCTTCTTGGATGGTGGGATGAACACAAGTATTTCTTCAGCAGCAAGAACTAATTAAGAAGCAAGTACTTTAGCTTCAGACTATTATCCATCCTTCAGTCTTTATTCCAGGCCCCAGGGCAGAAAGCATGTCCAAGGTCAATTGACCAGGACTGATGAGTATGTGCTTAGGATGGCACAAAGGTAAGATCCAACTGAGATGTGACTTGATTCTGCAGTTTTCAGCTCATGTGGTAGGAGCAGGTGTAGACTGAGATAGCTTCTGTAATGTTGGCTGCATGCTGCTCTGCTTCGGAGGTTCGAGTTCTTCATCGATTCATCCAACAGCTTGTTAAATTTTTCCACAAAAGTAATGTCAAATGTTGATTAAATGTCTGCACTATGAGAGTCTTCCAAAGTGCAGCTGTTAAAAATAATGAGATACCTGTAGTCTCCTGCTTCTTGAAAAATAAAAATCGAATGTGGATTTTAATGCACGAAACTCCTCCTACATTTGGCATATCTCCTTAATCTGTATTTATTTCTATAAATATTGGGCCACATATGCATCCTGTTAGTAATTTTAGATTGTGACTAGAACTATGCCATTTTACAAGTATCTCCATCTGTTCTTAAAGGAACTCATTAAAAAAAAAAATCACTAAAAACCAAAACCTAAAAGAACCTGAGAAGGAATATGAAGAAAATATTATCTGTAAGGACTAAACAGTATCCTAAACAGGCTTCTTTATTCTGAAATCCTTTTAAACATTTTAGCAATAACAAAAAAAAAAAAAAAAAAAAAAAAAAAACCT
>VXBS01002152.1:174387-186240 GCA_013400255.1 Sitta europaea | reverse complement strand
AAAAAAAAAAAAAAAAAAAAAAAAAATCAAACCTCTATCCAAAATAAAAGAATTAAACTTTATTATGAATGTAATTTTATACAGTCATAATGTATGCAGATTGCAGTGCAATGCTTGGGTCTACCTTCCTCCATGTGCTTGCTATTTTGTAAGTGTAGCTAAAGGACTTAAGAACACTGAAGATTAAATATGTCTGATTTTCTCTGCTGCCTGTAAAGTGTGGCAGAATCTTTTCTGAAGTACCTGTCACACCACTTTGGGTTTAAAGGGAACACAGCAAGCTGTTGTTCATATAAACAGCCGTAAAGGATGCTCTTGGCATTGACTCATGACTTCATATAACACACTTACAGGCACTGGACAGTGTATAAGATCCAACTGCAGTGCTTGATACATATGCACATGTCCATAAATATGCTGTTAATGTTAAAGATACATTAGAGTATCCACAAAGCCCATCATCAGGAAAATACTTCTAAAAAGCCCTCTTTAATAGCCACTGCATGTATGCAGAGGAGCAGTGTTATGTATTTTCCCTATGTTATTTATTTAAGTGAATGGAATTGATTTTAGGCTGTACTGAAAATCCTAAAATGGACATGGAAAAAATGGAGGTGATCAGGGTAATATTTTAACCACATTAGCTTTCAGAGATTCAATTACTACTCAAATAAAAATGTTAAAACAAAAGTAAATCCGCGCTTGGATATATATATAAAAACTTACTGAACATAGAACAGATTTATTTTTCTTAAATGAGACAAAGTTAACCTCTACACATTAAAGATAACTTAGTATAGAGCCTTTCCTATAAATAGAAGTTCTCTTCAAATGGTGCATTGTCCTCAATCTTTTTTGTGGCAAACTGATTTAGGTCTACCAAGAATAAAACTTATTGGAATGGAGTCTCTTCTAGCAAAATATTTTTTTTGCCTAAAATTTGAAAACATTTTGAAGCTCTGAGTGATAAAATAGCTCATCTCATGAAAATGCAAAATGCATCTAGGGCAAAGAGTCTTTAAGTCTTCACAGAATCACAAAATATTCTAAGTTGGAAAGGACCCTCCAGAGCCTTCATCATCTCCACAGCCAACCATGGATGTTCTGTAAGAACTTTAGTTATTACTTACATTGTGCTCCTCGTAATAAACAAGTTAATTGCAGGATGTTTCCTTGTATATCTACAATGAATCCTAACCAACAAATGCTTCTGCATCACTACCAACTTTAAATTCTTTGCTTTTTTCATCAGCAGTATTTTTTTTTTTAGATAGCTCATGTTGTTATTGCTGCTGTTATGGATTGTGTGATTTATTCCCTTTTGTCCTGCATTGCTCAGCATTTTTCTTTGAGAACTAACCCATTTATTGCAGACACCTGTTCTAGTTAGGGATTTCCACCCTTCTTTGACTCTTATTATAATACCTAATTTTGATTATCTAGAGTTTATTTCTTCTTTTGCTTCCTAACAAGAGTGTTTGTGAAGCACAGTTTTCACTAGCCTTGGAGGTATTTGTCAAGATTTGCAGAGCAAGCCTCTTTCCTCCATAACTTTGTATGTTGCCTTTCATGTCATGCTAAATATGGTCATGGAATAAATTCTGCTTGGGATATTAAAATATGTATGTCAGCTATATTGCAGGTTTGTAGAAAGAGGAGTCTGCAGTTTCACAGGCCACCTTGCATTTCCCCTTCAAAACAACCTCTTATACACAGATCAAAGAATTCTTTAAGTTTTGAATAATTTAATCTAGCAAATTTTTCCCATTCCCATTCCTTGTGACTACTTCATAGGTTCCTGAATTTTTAGACATGTAGGATTTCACACATGCAATTTCTTTACATTGCAATTTGCTTTAAATAGGAAAAAAACCTCAGCTTTGCAGAGGGTCAGACTGACAGATATAGGAGGGAATGTGGAGGTTTTATTTCACTTTTGCTAAGTGTTTGTTTTATTTCTCAAACCATGCAACGGAAATATGGCATAGAGAAGTGATAGTGAGAGGAATAATTTTAATTTTCTAGGCCTGGTCAAATGTCTCATAGCATAAGGAGCCTCTGTTGCTGGAAGTGGCTGAATTAAACACCTACTTCCACAGATCTCCGTGGTCACAAGGTCCAGAAACTTGGTGAGAAAAGGATCCTAAAGGTTGCATGGCTTTGGCACCGTAGAGAGCACCAGGAAATAAAGTAAATTCAAAACAGAGCTAAATTTTCTTTCCCCCCCTTTCATTTCTGTCTAGTAGAAATGAAAGCCGGGATATTAACTTTGGCTTCTGCTGAGAGACCTTCCCTTCTGTTTCAATCTCATTTAAGCAGCTGAGAGGACCAACTGCAAAAGTAGGTACTGCTTCAGTCAGGACCTCTGGTTTTAAAGCATTTCACTTCTCAGATACAGAAACTCTAAAAAAGGATATCGTTAACACACAGGCCAGTTACAGGGAGACTGGCAGAGTTATTTCTCTCTTGCCTGAAAAAGGGCAGAGCATCCATGGACTGACTACCCACAGAAGAGCATTCCCATAGAACACATAAAATGTGGTGGCTGGAAGGAGAGGACAGGCAAGTGCTCCTGCAGAATTAAAATGTGGTAGTTATGAGGGGCTGACTGAAGTGGTAGCTTCAGTTAATATTCACTTGAGACCTGAGACAGAAACTGAAGGTCTGCTTTACTTTATATGGAAAGGGTGCATATCAATTTTCAACTGAAAATTAAAAATTACAAACGAGTAAGTCCTCCAGTCTTAATTGATTAAAATAAATCCTTCTTGAGAGGAATGATAGTAGTTGGAATACAGAGCTGCCAACTGAAACAGAGAGCTAAAACGTGCTAAACTCACTAAGCCAAGAAGAAACTTTGGAGATAAGAATTAACAGTGCTTTGATACAACAACTATGAGCTCATATTGGCTCAAAAATAAAATTCTCATCTTGAAATGTGAATATCAGTATCAAGGAGATGAAGAGACACAGGCAGTGACAGCCAGGAAGCCAGGGCACTACATGATGCATGGAAACAAAGGTATGGGCTATGTGTCAGAGTTTGTGTGGGTTGGTCAGTGCTACTGAATATGCAGAGCATGGGTAGAGAAAAGGGCCTGCAGGGCATGCTGAAATTTAGTATTTTCAGTTCTACTTTCATCTCTCTGGTGGAATATAACAACCCATGCTTAAATAGAGGACCCTGCTGTTAAGAAATATTATTCAGCATTGTTATCAAGTTTCACCTTACCAAAATGCTATTTTCACTTGATTGGTAAAGGATCACATTAATTTTGCCAGAGTTTGAGTATATTTTCCAGCCTTTAGGAAGCAATCACTAATTTAAATCTAAAGATGAAACTGAGTAAATGACACACAACTCAGTTTAAAAACTTCCTATGCTGTACAGGAGACAGAGTAAAACCAATATGCAAAGCAGTGGGTAATTGACTAGATATGGGGAGTCAAGACAAAGGAAAAAAACATTGTGTTCACAAACCCGAAGAACTGGTAGCCTGCCAGAAAAGATTTATCTATTGAGGATAAAAAACTGGAGCATTTGTATGGTGTAGGATCTGTCAGTGAAGAAAGAGGTCTGTGAATACAAAACAATGTTTCATCTGGAGAAAGTCCATGTCATCAAATTGCTTTCTGGGTTGCCCTGTAGAAAGAATTTCACAGGGGAAAAGCACAGAATGGATGTGATGAAAGTTAACCTAGGAAAGAACAAGGATTTTTTTGGTAGCAAGCCTGAGCTCATTCATCAGGAACTTGCTTGCTTCCCCAGACTGAAAATGTACTTAGTTCCCTCCAAATAAGTAAGTTTTCCTTGCAAAAACATCAGCCTGAATTCTAAAACCATTCCCTAACAATGCTGCTTTGCAGGATGCACAGCTGAAATCTTGATAATCTGAGATGCTGACAGAAATTCTAGGAGTCCTGGATGTGAGACATCTCCAGGATCAATTTGTCCAGCCCAAGATTCAGGGAAAGGTGCTGCTAAATCCCAATTGCAGTGGTGTATTTCAAGCAGGCTAAGGTATCACAGGTGCTTTTGAAAGCAGAATGTCAATGCACCTGTACTAAGAGATACTCTATAATATTCTTTCAAATCTGAAAGATGTTGATTTGGGGAAAGAAAATGTCACATGGAAGTCATCATAAATGTTATTTATGCTGCTATGAAAGAAAGGGCTTCCTTAGCTCTTATTCTGAGAGCACAGAATGTTTTTTGTGCCAGAGCAAGTGCTCCTAGGACTTACCTCACTACAAAGCTATTTCCAGTCACTGCCAGAGAGATTGTCATTGTACACCACACCTCTCCTCTGTCTGTTCTCCCCTCTGCTTGGCATATATTTATTTTGAGGAAAGGACATGGAGATGAGAACAGACCTAGATGTGGCACATCTGTATTTTGCATTGTGAAAATTCTCCACTGAGAGCAAGCAACAAGACTACAGCACTTTGCAGCAGCTGAGAAAAATAATTTTGAAATACTTGTTTCTGGACACAAACCTAGATTCACCATATCCTTCTTTAGCCTAAGACCAACACACATTCTCCCACTCTCCTGTCAGAAAAAATAGGTATGTGAACATAAAAATCCAAAAATTCTGCCCAGCTAAGTGATGATTTCCTGTTCAAGCACTTCAGACTCAGATTTGTCTCTCCCTCTGTAATTCTGTAATTAGAGAATATTCACATCTCGTGATCTATAGTACTTTCTAAGTGTTTGTCTACATTTATCCTTTTTCTTCCTTTCACATTTCGTTTAGGGCTAAACCAATGATTTAAAACCCAAATATTTCTTTTGCTTTAATGTTAAAGTTCACAGTCTGTGTTAAGCTTGGTAAATCAAATTGACTTTCCATAGCATTTCTCTGAACTCTAAAAATAGTGATGTTTTTTGTTTCTATCAAAAATAGCAATTTTTGATTTTGTGACCTAATTTTCTTTAAAGTGCACTAAAAATAAAGTTGTCTAAGTAAAACTAAAAAGTCTTCTGCCTTTTAATGCAAATAATATTTATAAAAAGAATGTCTGAAATTAATACAATGCTTATATTTCTTCAGAAGAAAATGTCTCAGCATTTTAAAGCTTCTAAGGACTTCTATAACTGTGACTGGTTAAAAATTTTCCTGAGTCATCAAAATACAGAAAAAAATATTGCCCTCAATACTGTCTTTGAGGAGACTACAAGTAATAGGATTAGATTATTACTTCCATTTTTATGTGATAAAGTTGCATTATTTGTAATTTTTAAAACATTTTAGTCTAAGAGATTTAATGAAATACATGAGAGAACATTAAGAAATATCTTATATTAAGATATGTCTTTTTATAATTCAGTGGCTGCCTATCTTGAGTATATGACTAGAAGTTAGGTGTGCTGAAGGGATAACCTAACACTGCTGAAGTCGATCGAAATTTAACACCAGCATCAGCAGATCAGAAACACAATCTTAGATCTCCTTCACATGTCTTCCAAATGACCTGGGTGACATATGGGAAATATAATTTCCCATATATAATGTGTATTTTTTTTTTGCCCAGCTTGGTGCCAGTGTCTTCCCTGCGTACTGATAATTTCCGATGCAGGCTTTCCTGTGGGAATTTAAATACCTAGGGCCCTGGTCATCTGTGAGTGGAACACCAAATCCTAGTTTGCAAAGAAATAAAACATAGAGAGGGGAAAAAATTGACATCCTTGCATTTAAGAGAATTTCTTGACCTGAAGAGGATACCACTTACTTACCCTTGGAATGGAGCAGATGAAGCAGCGGCTCTTGATTTAAGTGCCAGGTCATGTTGTAAACTGCTTTGTCTCACTTATACTGTAAAACTGTCATTGAAAGCAGTCATTAAAGATGAACTTGATCATAGCAATGCAGGCTGAAGACTAGCTTCCCAATTTACCACAGCAGAGGGTATACTGTAAACTTACAGCATCTGTCAGTTACGCAGTAAAATTTTGCACACACGCTTTTGTCTGCAGCAAATATGAGATTATGTTAAGGTACTTTATCTGTCAACCACAAGGGCTGGCTTGTTCACCTGCCTGTAAACATCTATAAGGTCTATAAACTGAAGAAGACAGAGAAAAATCCCTTTTTTGACAGGAATTTGAGTCCAAATCCTTTGTATGCCAGGTGAGTGCAGAACGGGCTAAATTAATGTTAGGTCTGACCTGTTCCAATGACCAGAAATTCAGTTTTGGATATGGAGAAGATTTCTTTTCGTTGAAACTTAAAAGGATGCCATAACAGTGTTGTTGAACTATGCTATTCCATTTAGGAAAAAGAAAGGAAAAAAAATCTCAACAAAATGTCAAATTCAATAAATGCCTTAAAGTGTTACTGTCAAAGAAATATATAAGAAAATATAGTTGACAGCTATATATGGGGAACTCTTTTGTATTACTTCATCCAGCACAAAGCAGTAAAAGTGAGGCAATTTTGTACTGTCTAACTATATAATTTAGCCAGCATTAAATTAAGCAAAATTTAAAATAGCAGTAATAAAAATGGGATTAGTTCACAAAGACTGAATAGCTGTGGCTGTGGTTTGAATTCAGAAAAAAACATTCTTCCCCAGTTTTCAAATCTATATAGCCTAGGTGCTTATCTGGCTGGAAACTTTTATTAAAATTATGGTTCTCACTGGAAGGACATTCACTGTTATTAAAATATAATAGAACATCATAAATCCACCATTTAGCTTCTCAGAAAATCTCTCCCATTTCAGTCATGGAAAACTCAGGAAGTAATCTCTCATAATTTCACAAAAATGTTTTTAGAAAATGTATTTTCTCTTCATGCACTAATGTGTTACACAGAGTTATAAATAAATGAAACTAAAGCATAGCCTTCCAAATAAAGGAAAAAGTCACCTTTATTTTTACAACCACGGTTACTGACTCTGAAAAAGAAATCAACGTGCAAACTCTACATTAGAAGATTTAAAGCAAGTATTATTTTATGACTTTATGACTTTATTTTACGAGATAACTCCTTAAACTTCATTTTTGTGGTAACAACTGAAGAGCAGACTGGTAGCAGGCATATTGACAGCATGTCTTACATGTGCAGGGGTTTAGGATTGTGTGGAAACTCCCCTTGCTGTTATTTCAGGCCTTTCAGCCCCAGAAGCTTGCAAAAATCATAGAAGAAAAAAATCAACCTGGACATTTTGTGCCACGTTAAAAGAGTTTGCAAAAACAGAGATGATCTGCCTAAGCCTGATCTCACTTCTTAGCTCAAGAGGGCCAATGGAAACATGACAGGACCAATACAGGGTGTCGTGGTTAAACCCAGACAGCAGCCCAGACCTTCACTCACTGCCCCACCTGGAGAACTGGGGAGACAACTGGAAGGGTAAAAACCAGAGAACTCAGGGGCTGAGATGAAGACAGCTTAACAAGGAAAGCAAAACCCACACACACAAGCAAACAAAACAAGGAATTAATTCACTGTTTCCTGTGGACAGGTAGATGTTCAGCCATACCCAGGAAAGCAGGGCATAAGAGTGACTTGGGAAGACAAACACCAAACACCATCACTCCAAACATCCCCTCACACCCCCCTCTCCCCCTCTTTCATCCACTCTGTATACTGAGCATGAGGTCACATAGTATGGAGTATCCTCTTGGTGAGTCGTGGTCACCCATCCTGGCTATGTCTCCTCCCATCTTACCACGTATCTCCAAGTGTGTTGTCGGTGTGTCAGCATGGGAAACAGAAAGAAAAGGCCTTTATTATGCAATAATGAAAACAACTTTGTATTATCAACCTCGTATTCAGCATAAATGCAAAACACATCTGCTTATCAGACACTACAAAGAAAATTGTAACGGTTAAAACCAGTACACATGGCAAAGAGTTTCAGATCTTCCTAGCTGTCCCATGGAGTAAGGAATTCTGCTGGATTCACTGATCTGAGGACACCAAAAACCAGAACAGACTCAATGCAGCTGAGTCTGTGCTTGGTCACGCCTGCAGCGAAATCTTGTCCAAAGTGTTTCCTCTTAGGTGTTAAGGTTAGGGTTTCAGTTCAGGGTGAGAGGTCAGGGTTGGGTTTGGTGTTAAGAGTTAAAACATCCAAAACACAACCCTTAACCCCCAACCCTAGCCTGTAACCCCTAGGCCCTAACACCTAACCTTACCATCCTAACCATAACCCTAAACTGCAACAACCATAGCCCTAATTCTAGGCACCCTGACCTCTCACCCCAAACCTAAACTCTAACCTTAACACCTAAGAGGGAACACTTTGGACAAGATTTCGCTGCAGGCGTGACCAAGCACAAACAAATCAGGATTAACCCAATATAACATATACCTGTGATCTTTTTCTTCTCTCCTCCAGCAATATGTCTAGTTCAACTAATAGCAAAAGGAGGTGTACAGAGTCCTTTGAAACTCTCAGGAATACCCCATGACTCACAAAGAATGTCTCAGCGGGGCTGGACAGTAGTGCAGGTTTTCTTGATTAATTCCCTAAGATTTACCTGGAAATACTTTAAACCATTTTTGCTAGTTTCAAAGTCTGAAGAAAAGGTTCCCTGCTGCTCTAATGAACAGAGGGGATGGAGGTTTGATGTAATCAGAAAGCCAATTGCTTTCTGGAGTTGTAAATGTTTATCCAGTTATGATTTAGATGTGCTTGCAATTCACAGGTTAAACTGCAAGCATGGAAATATGGCCAGAAATTTACTTCACTTGCTTTCATTTGCTCTAAAAGAAACACCTAAGTAAAAAGCAGTCTCCNTCTGGTGTTCTAAACCTCAGATTAGACACAGGTAGGACTCTCTGGTTCCTCCCCTGGGCAGAGCATCTCACAACGGATGGTGTCATTTTATGAGCCATTCTGTGAGACCTTGGTGGTCCATTAGTGGAGGTAGCCCTCTGGAGGGATTATCAGGGCTGTCTCCTGGAAAAGATAAAGAACATNTCGCTGCAGGCGTGACCAAGCACAAACAAATCAGGATTAACCCAATATAACATATACCTGTGATCTTTTTCTTCTCTCCTCCAGCAATATGTCTAGTTCAACTAATAGCAAAAGGAGGTGTACAGAGTCCTTTGAAACTCTCAGGAATACCCCATGACTCACAAAGAATGTCTCAGCGGGGCTGGACAGTAGTGCAGGTTTTCTTGATTAATTCCCTAAGATTTACCTGGAAATACTTTAAACCATTTTTGCTAGTTTCAAAGTCTGAAGAAAAGGTTCCCTGCTGCTCTAATGAACAGAGGGGATGGAGGTTTGATGTAATCAGAAAGCCAATTGCTTTCTGGAGTTGTAAATGTTTATCCAGTTATGATTTAGATGTGCTTGCAATTCACAGGTTAAACTGCAAGCATGGAAATATGGCCAGAAATTTACTTCACTTGCTTTCATTTGCTCTAAAAGAAACACCTAAGTAAAAAGCAGTCTCCTGGCTGTCATGTTTTATGTTCTAGAAAGAGAAAATCTTCATTCAGACTCCAAAACAGAATTGTATCTGATCAAGGAAGTGAATTGAGGGCTTGACCACAAGCTCAGGCACATTTAAGTAAGGGAGACAAGGGGTGTGCTCTTCTAAGAAGGACAGATCGAGACAAAACCAGACACAGCTATATGCATTTCTTACCTTGTTTACTCAGTAGGCCTGAATTAGTCATACTTCTCCATTTGCAAACTCAAAATTTGAAAGCAAACCATTGGGAGATTCCAAGTCAGAAGTGCAATTTCACAGGAAAATTTAACTAAAGGCAATAGTACAGAAATGCTGGTTTAAGGTGACAGAGTCAGGACACACACCCTGCTGGTCAGGGTGGTGGCAGCAGTCCCATTAAACGGTGGCTGCAGTCCTGATGGGAGTGGCTCTGTCAAATTGGAGATCCTGTAGCCAAGTCTGGTCCTTCTCTGGAGTTCCAGTGGTGCTGTGGAGCTCTTGTCCTCTGGGAATCCAGTGTAGGTGCTGCTGTTCTGGTGTTCTAAACCTCAGATTAGACACAGGTAGGACTCTCTGGTTCCTCCCCTGGGCAGAGCATCTCACAACGGATGGTGTCATTTTATGAGCCATTCTGTGAGACCTTGGTGGTCCATTAGTGGAGGTAGCCCTCTGGAGGGATTATCAGGGCTGTCTCCTGGAAAAGATAAAGAACATCTGTTTTAACAGCTTATGGAGATGGTGACAGAACACACGCTTTTGGTTACATCTTACACTGTAACTTTACACACCATTTAGGTACCCTTTCTGGACTCCAAACTTCTCCTCTAATTTCATTTATTTGACCACATATAGCTGTTGCCCTTGCTCCCAGTTGCTAACCCTTTAAATCCTTCCATCCTCACCCTTCTTCTATATTTCTCTTCTGTTAGTTTCCAAGTGTTCTCTAACCCTTATCTCTCCTCCCTAATTTTTCTCTTCATCCCAGTTACAAAAAATACAGGCTCTCTTGAGCCTTGCTCGAATTCAATATGGGAAGTACTGCAGCTCATCATTATCAAATTTCACATATACAGTCCCAATGCATGTGATAGATGTTTTGATTTAAAGCAGTGAGGTTTTAGCCTTCTTTAAAGGCATACTAGCTGAGACTGATCTTGAATTAGCATAGAATTAGCATTTTTAAAACCAATGTTTGTGGGATTTTTTGCAATATCCCATGTCACAAAAGTAAGGAGGAGATCATGACAACTGACAATATCTCCTTACAGAGTGACCCCTATCTGCATGATCCCTCCGCTTGAAATATAATATGGTTTGTGTTTTCCTACTATATAAAAGTGTGCATTGATCAGGGACATATGCAATGCAATAAACAAAGAGTGTATGCCCCTAAATTAAACATCCTTCCTTGCTGTTGCACTGCAACTTTATCTGGGGACCTCTGCACTGGCTAAACACACTAATGCACAAAAGAATGTAAAACAGAGTATGGCTTCATCGGGACTTAGTTCTAATGCTTCCTAAGGAATTAATGCAGAATTTCTTCTAGAGAAAATTGTACTCTCTTGCTGTCATACACACAAAAGAAATGGCTGAGAAATTCGGGTAAGTTCCCTCTGTTTCTTCACTATTGATCCTGTGCTTGTTCTGCAGGAGAGTTGCAAACACTAAGTCATCACTTACATGCTACTCACAAAAGTAGGGGAGGTGAATGGGAATATGGATTTTGACCTTACTTTTGTGAGTCTGAACATCAAGAGAAATTTGATATCCACCAACCCAAACCCTGAGTCCTAGATGGTAGAATAACTATGCAAAAATTCAGTTTAGTGCATTATCTTTTATTCTGCTGCCTATAGAAAAGCTGTTGCATTATAAATATAAAGTATTTGATGTGCTGATATTTGCAATGCCAGTAATGCTAAAAAGTGTAGTACTGGACTTCTACTGCAAGAGGAAGAGATAATATTTCAAGAAGTGTACGTTTTGATGAAAGTATATATAGATGATGATAATCGGAAGCATTAAAATATTCAAATTTAGGCTGTAAGACAATTCTGTAAATTTAAGTATTCTGATGTATGGTGCTTTTGCTTGAACCATCAATGAAAATACTGAATTATATTGAAGTCTGCAATGACAACAGATTGAAGTAGCAGTAGTACTTATAAATTCACAAAGCATCATTCATTGTTTTAACTGGATTAAAAAAAAATAGTTAATATTCTTAAACACATTCCATAGGATTAAATCAGAGTTAAACCAGAGTTAATGTTGTTAAGCAAATGCTTGAATGCCTAGCTTGCTCCCGAAACAAAAGCACGTACCAACACATGACCTCTCCAGAATGTTGAGTATTTTGTTAAAAGTTACTTTATAGGAATCAGAAAGCTGTATTCACTGTAACTTGATAGACTGACATTAAAATTGTATGTTAA
>VXBS01002152.1:131339-170823 GCA_013400255.1 Sitta europaea | reverse complement strand
GCTCCTGGGAAGTTTCACCTGTCCGCGGCTGCCCCGGAGGCCGGGACGGACCGAGGGGGCGGCGGCCGGAGCGCGTCGTGCCGCGGTTCTCGCCTTTCGCAGGCAAGCGTGTTGGGATGCAGAAGGCCTGCTTCTGTCTTTGAAGTTTGCCTGGGAGCTTTGCTTAACTTGGCTTTTTCCTGCGGATTCGTGCTTTGAGAGAGGTGTGGGTCATCCCCCTTATCTCTCGAGCTTCCTCCGCCGGAGAGTCTGGTCCCTCGCTGAGACCGCCTGTTACATACTTTCCTTTTGCTGATTGAGGTTGACTCAAAACGAGTGCCTTGCCAATTTTCTGTTTGCACCTCAGCTTTGTCTTCATGTGCGTGAATGCCCGCATTCCTCATTCTTCTCCCAACTTGCAGCTGTTCTCTGGAGATGTTGGGTTTACAGCCAAGCTGGTTTTCCCTTGGAGGTTTATAAGATTTTTGTTCCATTGGAACAACGCATAAATTTATTGGTCGTTTAATGTAATCAGCAAAAGCTAGGTAGAGGCTCACACTTTCTGTTTGCTTGTGCATGTCGACTGTGGATGGAATTCTTTCAGAGCAAATTTTTGTCCTCTTGTATAAGCCCTTACCTTAATTTATGGGCTTTAATTTAAGGCCCATACAGGCCTGGAGGGAGCTGAGGCACACTTGGCCCCGGAGTTAAATACGGAAAGAACATCCCTCTTTCCCAGGGAGCACAGGCAGCTGGGCACGGCTGGACAGCTGTGGCCCCAGCACCTGCTGGGAGCAGCGGCTCTCCTCGCCTCTGTGTGTGCGCAATATTTGCTTCCTTTGTTATTCGAGATTTTCACAACTTGCTGGTATCTCTTCCTCTTGTTCTAAACTGGGTGTAACCCAGTTTCTACCGCAAAGCTATCTGTATTCTTAGATTTACAGAAGTTTAAAATTTTGGGGTTACAGCTGTGTGAAAATGGAGGTGAAAATGAACGTGTTAGGTAGAATTGTCATTGATACCCGTGTTTCTTAGTATGTGCTCCTTCCTCTCGGACTAAAAGGAACTGATAAAATTATTCAGAAATTACTTTATATAAGTTTGCAAAGAAAAAAACGTCTTCAGCTTACTGCACATTGTTTGACATAAAACTTACGAAATTGAACTGTTGTTTTAAGATTAAATGAGAGGAAACAAGTGTGTTTAGTTATAAATATATCTGTTCCTTACAAACCTTTTAAAATACAGCTGTAATATACTTCTGATAAGTCATTTTGTGATATCTCTCTTTATCAGGGAGACTTCTTGTACTGTATGGTACTACTCACTTTCACCGTTGAAATATTTTTTCTCTTCACAGCCTGTCATATGAAGCAGAAAAAATACCCTGAAAATGTATTGCTCATAACTGCTGCCCCTATTGATGTTTCACTTGCCTTTCTCCTGTTCTGGGGGTTCGGATGTTGGGTTATTTTTGACTGGCCATGTGGGCAAGCAAAGTTAGTTTTCCATGGCTTATGTCACTTTCAGAAGTTATGGATGTGCGAGGTGGCCCATTTTATGGTTATTAGTGGCACCAGAGGTAAATCCTAGACAATCCAAAATGGAGTGGCTATGTACAGTTCCAGATTACATGAGGAACTTTAGACCAGCTGTGTGCTTCCATAGGGAAGTGTGCCAGGACAATTACTGTGAAGCACGCCCTGCTTCAAATGAGGGACAGTAATGCCCCTTTAAAGGCTAAGCAAGAAATGAAACACGTTCAACTCTGCATGTTATGTGCAGAGTGGTGTTTTTTAAGCAGTGTCACCTTCTACAGATATGCAATACACTTGAAGGCAATTACTTTATTTAATGAACTATCTTCATGAGAAGAGTCTTATTGGGTCTGAATGGTCACCAAGGCAAGGTAATCCAAAGTGAAGGCTGACACTCTCAGCTGTAAGTTGCTGTCAGAGTATTGCAGCTCTTTCACTTACATCAGAGAGGATTTGCAAGGATATTCTAGAAGATACGAAGTAATCCAAATTTATTTTAGTTACTCAATGGAGAATTACCTGGAGAAGGTTTTGATTTTTATGTATTAGTTTGTTTAATATTGCTTTAAGTGAAAATTAATCCAGTAAAAGGGAGAAGAGGATTTAAATGATTTGTGTTCATAGTAATAACTTTAATACAAAGTGCCTCATAAGAAGTGTCCAAAAGAACATAATTTAACATTTTTTTTCAAAGTACAATCTGTGTAACTCTCTGCAGTTGTAAATTGTGACTGTGGAAATCAACCACCTTTCAAATTATACGGTTTAAGTGTTGGCAATGCATTTTGTTGCTAAGTTTTGTCACTTGTTTCACTGTTCAAGTGTGTACTAAATAATGATTAACCTAGAATAAACTAGAGACATCTCTGAAGTGTCCTTAGACTGAGAATGTATACCTGGATGTAGTTTGGTAATTTTCCTTCAGATGCATGCACTCAATGTATCTAGAAAATACATGCAGAAATATGCATGTAATTAATATTACTACAACCATTTTGGAGAAGTTTTAGGGAATAAAAAATTTTAATATAGCAAAAATATCAATGAATTCTGGCTGTTGAATTTAGGGTCTTCTGCAGCAGCCTCCCATGCCTTCAAGTGAGCAGGGTTTGGGTAATTTGCGTACAGGTCTTGAACCTGAAGTTGTAGGTTTTCAGTAGGTGGCAGCCTTACCTCTGCATCAGTGTGATGTTTGGGCTGCAGGGTCTTGGATGGGGGTGAGGGAGAAAGGGAGCTGAAAGTAATGCAGGATGGTTTTGGTGAAGTTTATGATACTGGTTTGTTAGTTATAGGGGCTTTTGCAATGACAGTACATTTTAGAAATTACTACATATTACCAGTTTTGTTAATTTAGCTTAATTAATGTCCCATCACAGGTTAGCTTTTGCTTAGTCTGTTCTATAATTTACTAAGTATTTTTGCCTTATATGTAGTAGTAATGTTTCTGTGTTTCTTACTAATGGCAGTGATCCCACTGTTGTCAGGACTTACAGCCACAGAAAAACACAACTCTGCAGTTCCTGGAAAGCTTATTGTCTCACATCTTTACAGCATTGTTCCTTGGTGGGCTGGTCAGATACTCTGTTTCCAAGTTAAGTTATTGTTATTGGCAGTATTTCAGAGCATGCTTATTTGACAGATGGATAAAATTTCTGTGTATTATTGTCTTGTGCACACCTGAGTTTCAAGACTCATGAGTTACAAGACATTTTCTGTGGTAGATTTTTACATCCAACAACTTTGATATATTTGTGATTAACAGCTGTATTTGAACTCAGCTGAACAGTGCTCTGTCATCTAAAAAAGAACCCTATAGATGATAATGGAAAGATGTGGAGATAAAAATGAGTTTTAGTCCTAACACCTAAAGTTGTGCTTGTAGTGTTTGGACTTCTCTGTCCCATTTGTGTGATCCTGTTGGCTAATATCACTGCAACTTGTGCTAGTTCACCAGGTGTTCAGTGGTCATCACCCAAAGCTTGCTGTATTTATTTTTTAAGGAAGTTATAATCATGTGAGCAATCTTATAATAGATAGGATAAGGCAGTTGGAGTGTTTTGGATATGTGCATGCAAAAGTTTCATGAAGTAAAAGTTTCATGAATAATTTCACGGGAAATTTTTCTATTTTATATACCATGAAATTCCAGAATTCTGTGCTTAAAAATCTTTAGCATCATCAGGAGGCCAAAGATACCTGTTAAGGCAGTATTGCAGATTATGAACTGGGAAAAGGCTTGAAGTGTAATGCTTAATTATTAGTTTAGTACTAGAAATTTGGAACCTAGAAGTGCAGAATCCACCTGACAACTTAATGAAGTTTTGTCCAGATTCACAATTTGGGGTTTTTATTGTAGTTCTTGTTGTGTCTATTCCATAACAAATATAAACATATTTAAGCTATTAATTTGCAGATTCAACTATTACAGATAGCTCTCTCATAGATTTCTTTTTTCTGTTACGGTTTATTTTCTTTAGAAAGCTAAGAGATTTAATAAGAAGTTGCTTATTTTTGTTGTGAATAAAAGGATATATTTCTGATACTTGGGATGCAAATTACTCAAACTAGAGTTAGCCTTTATGTAATTGTGTGTTTTCTATATTGCATTGCAGAGATGGTGAACTGAGTTTGAGTAGATCAATGATCAATAGCTCTGATAAGATAATTCGAAAGGGTGGATCCTCAATCTTCCAACATGCTGCAGAAGGCTGGAAAATCAATTCTTCTTTGGTAATGGAAATAAGGTGAGTTTCTTAAATAAAAAAGCAGTTCATTTCACCTTGCCTATAATTCTTTTCATTCATGCTGCTTTATAGTTCCTTTGGTTCATAAAACAGTAATTTGATTTACATTGTCTGGTGGATGTTTTTAAACTGTATCTATTTAGGTTTCAGCATTAAATGCAACTGCATTACATTAGGCTTCAAAGTCAAGTCATAAGAATTAATAAAATGTTTTTATCTGGCTGTAGGTATCAGACCTGTGCAGTCAGTCTATATTGTTCATGTCCATGTTTAAGCTGGTTGTCTAGAACTCTTCCACAGTCAGTGGAGAGAAACTGGTGCTTTTAAGATGTGATTTTCTCTCGTCCTAGAGGTTTGAAATAGAACAGGTGAAAGTATCCTGAGCATTCCAGTTTTCCTTCCTTGACTCCAGAGGGGGCTTAGGCAGACAGCTGAGATGCAGGAGTCAGTGGCTGTGCTGTGGATCCACTTGTGGCTGTGGCTGGCCCCTGTATCCTGTGCAGTTTCCTTTCTTGGTGTCAGAAAGAGCCTGAGGCTTGTGCAGAGGGGGCAGCTTAGCAGCAGAGTTAAACTGGGTGATAGTGCTGGTGTGTGTTTACAGTGGTTCTCTGGTTCTCAGTTCTCTTGGGGCCACAGAGAGTGGCAAGAGGTCTCTGAGTGTGTTGTATCTTCCCCATCTCCATCAGGAAGGTGGCCCATGGGAGAAGCGTGTGAAGCATGGGTTGGCAGTGTGGGGGTCTAGGAGTGTCACATTCTGTGAAAAGTGAGGGAAAGTAACTGTTTTTAACAACAGTCACATAGCAGATTGTACTTGGTTTTCTGAATATTACGATTTTGAATAGTAATGTGTTCTAATTAAAATGTGGTTTCTATGCGATTTTCCTTTCTACTTTTAAATTTTTGTATTTTTAATTTTTTTTATTTAAAGGATGGTTTACAAACCCCTTAAGCAGGCTTTGTTTCCATGTATAAAAGCATGGCTTCTCTGAGGGAAAAATTTAGGGATGTTTTAATGACTGCTATTTTATGTTCTTAATTCTAAAGCATGCAGAAAATAAAGGTAGCTCAAAAATGTATGTATCATAAGCTATGCGTTCAAAAGTTGTGAGAAAACAGCTTTTTCTACTAGTGAAGTAAGCTGATTTGAAAATGAGTGAGTGACTATAAGTAGAGAAAATTACTCTCAGTCATTTTACTGAAAAATTGAGTATCGTATTTCAGAACCATTTAAAACCAATACACCTTGCTTCTCAATCCAAACAACAACATTAACAATAACCTTTTGGTTAAAATTAAGAGCAAAAATTAAGCTTGGGTTATGCCAATTTTCCACCTGTTCCAACTGCAAAATATATTATTCAGACAAATAGGTAAAACAGGAGTGAATGCTTTAGCATTTTTCATCCTGTTAATACATGTGTGTCATCTCAATCTACTAAATCTGTGAGTTTCAAATTAACTTTTTTTCTTTATTGTTCTCCAGAGGAGGAAATTTCTCTTACTTAATAATTTACTAACAGATAGTTAAGAAGAACTTTTTTATGGGTTTTTTAAAATATATTTGTGTGTTTTTTAAAAGTTACTGTGCAGGGAAGGTTTTTTTTTTGTCTCATTAGCAGAGTGAAGAAAACTGTGTCTTGTAAACTGGATTAAGCGCTGGAAGTAGAGGTTCCACTGCAGTTTTTCCACTATAGGATTTTCTGTGCCAGAGAGAACATAAAGCTGAGGTTATTTAGAAGTCCACATTGCCAGTCTTGTTTTCAGAGGAAATGGCTACCTTAATGAACACTGGGGCAGAGAGTAGATGTGAACCAGAAAATTATCGTAGATTAATGTGATTTAGGGCCAAAAGTTGACATGGGCTCTACAAAAGGAGTCAGTGGTACCCGCCACGCGTAGTCTTTGCAGAAATCCTCTTTGCTGACATGCATAGCACATTCATTTACAGTGCTCAGTGCTGAGGGAGGGATATCAGGAAGCCTCATGCAACCCCTTGTGATGTCTTTCAGTCTGATGCTGACTAAATTATGTGCATTCTCTCACTTTTACGGGTGGTTTGCCATAAACCTTTCTTCAATGTTACAGCAGTACGAAGCGTTTTAGCTGTAGTTTTTACACTTTACACTCCTATCAGGACTAACTTTAAAAGTGTCTAGCAAAGTTGTATAGTGTTCTTGTGGTTTAGCTAACTGCTCAGCCCTCCATAATTTGTTACATGCACTGTGCAGACCATGAAGATGATTCACAGTCTATAATTGCAGCTGTTGATGTGAACAGTGGTTGATGGTCTTGTGGTGTGAGGTTGACCACAGGAAGTAACAGTAAGAGAGAAACAAAAAACAAGCTAGTGCCTGTTGAATAATGTATAAAATGTTAATCCGTTCTGAGCAGTGGATAAATAACTTTTGAAGCCATTAGTGTGCATCATAAATGTATTTCATAAAACCCATAGTCACCCATGAATGACAGATGTTTTTCTGTCTTACATCAGCTTGTCACCCACATTAGTAATTTTCAAATCTAGAAAGTATTTTGTACTGACTTTTGCTTTATGCAAAGACTTTTGGTCAGTGATATGTCAAATCTTGTTGATTGGAAACTAGAATATTATACTTTGCTTTGTTGACTTCGTGGGTATCATCTCTGGCTACTTTATTGCTCAAGTTAGCGATGTGTCTATCAGCCTCAAAAGCCTTAGGAATTCAGGCTCAGATAGGAGTCAGTGAGTGGGACATCCTCTTCATCAGGACCCCACGGAAGGATGGAAAGCTTCCAGTGGGTTTTTGGGGCTCTGGACTTTGCAGCCAGATGAGGCAGTCTGTGGAGTGTAGCTGCCCTCTTGGGAGGGCAGCAGCCCTTTGGAGATACTAAGCAGGCTTAGGAAGAAAGAGCTAGACTTTCTGTGATTGAGAAGTTATGGGTATTACTAATTACTTGAGACTGTGTGAAATGTGCTGCCTTGACAATGACTGGTTTAGTGGAAGAGTAATTTGTGCAGCTGATATTACCTTCTCGTTGCTGGCAACTTCTTTGAAGAAGATAATTCCTGTGATGAAGAAGACTGCTTTCTTGGCTCCCCTTTCTATCTGAATTATTTCAGTCGTGAAGAGTCCACCATCTGCCAAAGTTTTATGTCTTAAGTCCTTCTACTCTTTGTAGCAATGTGAAGGTTTTCTTTACGCTTAGGGAAATAAGGAGACTTTATTTGTAATGACAGCTACAGTTTTGGAAAGTAGTGGTGTGGCTGAGAAGGTACAAACCCATATGGGGGAGCCTTCCACACAGGGCTGATGACAGCATATCTGTGACCTGTGTGAAATGAAATACAGTTCAATGTGTTTCTGTGTCTGTGACTTTCCTCTGCTTACTTTTAAATAAATATGGGAATTTATGCTGAAAGGAGCAGATGAAGGTTATGATATTGCTGGAAACCAAGATTTTAAAAAAAAGTAAGATGTTGGTAGCATCTTAAGTAAAAAAAAAAAGCATCTTCCTCCTTCAAAAGGTTCAGATTATTATCTATTTTTGTGTTACATGTTAGTGTGAAATAGCTGTGGTATGTCCCTGAAGTGCAAGCAGTAATCATTGAACCAGAGCACTACAATTGCTCAGAAGCTCTTGGAGCAATGTTCTGAAGCCACTTGCACTGTTTCCTTCTGATTACTTTTGTCTCAAAGGCACGAAATTTGAGGTTCTCTAGTCTGGTTTAGTCATAAACCTCAGGGGATTTTTGCTTGCCAGCCTATCTTACTCTACCTTGTTTATCTTCGTGAGAAGCTGGTGTGTGGATGATCTTCCTGCGATAAGCACCAGTCAACTCATGGTCTGTTTAAAAACCCTCTTCCTTTGCGTGCCCACTGTCTTGCATTACTGCATTTCCAGTGCTGTGGCCCCCCATTAGCTGTGAGCTCAGTGCTTGAACTAAATGGTCTTTCATGTCCCCTTCCAACACAAACTAAAGGCTGCTTTCCTGGAAGAGCTTTTCTTAAAACTTCCTTTCAGACTAAAGTAAAACCCAGCACAGGTGCAAATACATGTGATCCCCACTGCCCCTCCTCAAGAAACCAACAGGAGCTGAACTCTAGTCATATACAAGAGAAAGCTGTGACCTTTTGTTGCCACAGAGTTTATAATTAAACTAATTTTTTAATTACTGTTGTTTTTAATTAAACTAATTTAGCTGGCAAAAAATAGAGCAAAGCAGAGTCAGGGCTTGCTAGGGTTAGAAAGTCGAGTTGTTTTTTGAAGGCCTGTCAAAGAGAGTCTGCAGGAGATCAAGAGGAAGGACTAGAAATCTACAGCATAAAAGTTTAAAAAATTGTTGAGTGGTTTCTCATCCTCAGGTAAATGAAGGATATTGCTAAGAATAAGGAATAAGCAAAGCATAAGGAACAAGAGCAGCCTTGGCTGCTGTGGAAGAGGTCTGAAGAATACTATGCTTCCAGTAAGGCCTGGGAAGCACTGAGAGAGGTGTGTGGGGAGGTCGTGGAGTCCCCATCACAAGGGATTATTAGGAACATATTAGATAAACACGGGCTTGGGGTCATATAAATAAAGGCACATCTTCAGTGGGCACAGAAAGGACCGGTTCATCACTTAGTCCATCTCTGTTTCGTAATCTGATTGCTGGTGAACCCTCCTGGGCACTTAGGATGCACTCCAGAGGCTTCTCCTCACACCTGGGGTCCACTTAAGTCAGTGGCAATGATTTATGTCCTTGCCTTCCTCTACAGGAGTGATTTTTCACAGAAAAAGCGCTGGAGGCCATATTTCAGTTTTGTTGAGAATGTCTAAAAATATACATGTTTTTGTAATCTTAAAAGTCAAATCTAGAGGTCTGTTTTCTTTCTGAGGCAGATGTAGAGCAGTTTGAGATTATGTAATGGTTTTGTGGTTCAAAGACCACAGTACAAAATAAAACTAGAAAAATGCATCATAAAAAGTCTGCCCCAGAGCAGTACATAGTCTTTACATTTGGAAAGCTGTTCAGAGACATTGCTATTGCATGAAGTCCTCAGATAACTGTGAGTTTCAGTTGGTACTTAAATATTATGGAGATCTCTTTCTGCTTATCAAAGAAAAACTGTAGGTCAGCCACTGATTATGACACTGTGTTTTGGAGTCACGTAAACATGTTCCAAGCAGTTGCTTGGCTACAATTAAGGGTGAGTCACATCAGTCTCACCTGCCCACAAAACAGCTCAGGTCGCAGCCCAGTACAGTTTTATTTGTCATAAAAAAACTTGCAAACCAGCTCAGATGAAACTGTTTATTTACACATTTTAGCTTAAGCTTGCAGAACACTGTTTCTTCAAGGTTTGCTAAAAAATCATGCTCTTTTTTCCCTTGGTGGAAATGAGCTTACTTTTGAATTTAATATGCAGCTTGAAGTGGATTGACACTTATTATTTTGTCATGTTTGTTTAATCAGAATAACCTTCTTTTGCTATTTTTAGTGCTCTTTATGGGACAGAACAGAGATTTAAAAAAGTTATTACTATAAATCAGCATCAAGACTGAGACACTCATGTATGTATGCTTAAGATTTGTTATGTCCCTCAGTAATTTTTTTCCTCTTTTGTGAAAATTTTAGCTCTTTTGTGAAAATTGGAAGTACTGTTATCCCCATGGTATGGGTGAGTCAGTGACACAGAGGAACTTACAACAGCATGGACTCTGCATTATTTATTATATTACTTTCAGTATTAGAAGATACATGGATACAGCCAGATGAATCAATAAAAATATTTTAATGTTTGCATTATTGCATATCTGTTATACAAGGATTCTATTGCATACTGCAACACCTGTGTGCACATTTAACTAAATATGCTAATGTCAGCTTCAGATAAGAAGTGTGAGTATGTGAGTAAATACTACGATTAGTGACTTCTCACCATCAGCATTTTATTGAAAAATAAATTCCTTAGACATTTTGGAAATTTCAGCTGTGTTAAGTGAGTGGTTGATTATCTTATTCTAATTCAGGTCTACATGAAATTCTTTGGAGGACTTTTATGAACATATAGATAAATGAGTTTTGAATGTAAGCAACCAGATCAGTAATGGAAGCCAATGTGCTTTTACTTTTTTTGACACTGCTTCCATAGCTTCACTGCCTTCCACTTACTTTTTTAAACAATACAGAAGATACTGTGTTCATGCACAAATGTTGCTACTTTTTTGCTAATGTGGACAATTTTCAGCCATTTTTTTCTAGATATCAGGGATGAAAGCAACTCTTCTGGTGATCATGTGACTTTTTGTAGGAAATCTAGCTTCTGTACATTTCATGCAATTCTTTTAGGTTTTGAGACTCGTTTGTGGTCATCCCTTAGTTCATGTGAAATGAGTCTCTCCATAGCATGGCTGATGATGTTCATAGCTTTTGATGCATTCGTATTATCCTTCACACCCCCAGGTGTAGTAGCTCTCTTCCTATGTAGTGATAATTGCAGTAATTTTAATACTTCTAGATTGGGCAATTCTTCCATTCTTGCTCTTTTTTGTTTTGTACAAGTTGATCTCTGTTGCACTGTTGCAGAGTGCCCATGAAGTAAAGCTATCAAACCCAAGGAGATAGAAAGTCCATTCAATTAAAAGGCCAAATTTGAGTCCTCACCTTCCTTTTACAGAAATACCTTGGCTGGCCTTTCCCAAAGCTGCACACATGATTTTAAGATTGTCTAGCTTGCTTTGTTATTTGGCCTCATGTGCCTCAGCATAAGTTGCCTTTGCTCTGATGCTGCTTCCTTCATATGTCACAGCTCTAACAGATAGCCAAACACATTCCAGATCTCCTTTCCTTTTCTGGGTTGTTTTTTTTTTTTACCAAGTTTAAGAATGAGAGGAATTACTTAAAAAACACTTTCATTGTTTCACTTCTCCTATGGCTTTTAAGATCAATTCATGGTGAGTATTTTGTGTTGTTGGTTGCAGGATTCAGACATACTCTTCTTTCTTGAGGCAGCCACACAGGAGCTGGCTAGTGAGCATGGGTGTTTCTCTAGTTCATCCCTTTTAATTTGTGGGGGGTTATTTTGCATTTATGGTTGTGACTGTGTTGCAACTGCTGGAATTACATTTTTAGTTAACTTTTCCTGTTTGGTTGTACTCTGTGGAAGTTCTTCTCTAGACGCCTAATAAGCAAAAATAACATTTTTCTAGTCAACAAAATATCCATTTTGTTTTAAATTCCACCTTTCCTACAGACAACAGTGAAAAATAATAAGTTGGGTTGTTTTTTTCTTGTCAGACTTGCAGAGGCAAAAGTTTCTAGTAGATATATTATGTTTACTAAACACCCTGGCCCAGCTCTGCACTCTGTCTGTCCCATGGGAGTCTTGTACTGGGTTCAGATGTGATCTTCCTTCACAATCATGTACCTGCTTCACAGATGGACACAAGCTTGTAAAGCTTTGTTCACTTGCAATCCTGAGCTATCAGTGGCTCCTGCAGCTCTGGCCTAGGGATTTTTTTCAGTTTTTTATGTCAAGTTTTTTACTGTAAACTGCTCTACACTGCCAGTGCAAGTATTAGTGATTGTATAGTCATTAGTCATTGCATGGTAGTCACTAAGTATCTCTTTTGAACCTATGTATTCAGCATGTGCCAGTTTTTGGACCCAGTCCCCACCTGTCATGGGCAGAATGGAAGTTCTGGGCAGTTTATTAGAGATTCCCTCCCACTGAGTTATGAGGCACAGAATTTGTTTTCCAAACCCCCTTGCATGTTAAACTCCTTCTTAGAGAGGAGTCAAGGTATGATTTGATCTAATCTTAGCCCCAGACTTAGTCAACAGTTTATGTTTAAAGGATTATCCAAGTGCAATTGAACCTTTATGCAGCTTTGTCCCACAAGATTAAGGATGGCAAAGCAAATATACTTATGTTATTAAAGTAAATTATTTATTGATGAGCGTAATGATAATAATTAGACTGAAAGATCATTATTATTTAATACATGGTATAATAATAATTTCTAGTATAGTGCACTGTTTACTAAAGCCATATTGAAGCAACAGTATTAAAGCTAGCAAAATAACTGAGTAGAAATTGATGGTACTTACCCATACCAGTGACCATGGGCAAGTCTCTTACACTCAGCTGTAAGGAGTAACCTGGAAAGGGATTCTCACTCAAGAAAGAAAGCTGCACACACACTCCATCCAAGAAGGAGTTGTGTCAGAATTCCTTGCCAATAAAAAGGGGACCTCAGCTCTTGCACTATGAAGTGATTGATGGTCAGAGGAATCAGCTCAGCTGCCTAAGTTATCAGTACTGTTACTTGTTGGTTGCATTATCAGATCAGTCTGCTGCATCCTCACCAATGACAGTTTCTGTTGGGAAGGACTTTTCTTCACAGAATAGTGTTTGACTTTGGGATTGATGAGTCAGGCTGGTCTCAGCATTCTTCGACATAAAAGCAGGGTGATCCCCTCTTCTCCATCAGCACTGGTAACTTTTGCAAATAGAGGCAAGTCTGAGCTGTTTTACCTCCACTTAGGCAAAGCATCCTGATGGTCCCATAAGCAGATACCATGACTTTGCTTTTCAGTTGATAAAAAAGCAAACATTCTTCTTTAGTTAGTTGTGGGGGACGGGAGTATGGAACTGTTCAACTGCCATAGTTCTCTTGATGCACGGTAGTTTATTAAACCCTCATATTTGGTCAAATGTGTCTAAACCTGTCTACCAGTTTGAACAATTATTCGATAAATGTTTCAAAATGTTGATGAGTTTGTAAGAGATTTTAAGTTTAGCTAACAGCTTGACTGGACCCTGAGCTGCAGTAGTTTATTTTGCAATATGCTTTAAGCTGATTTTGTTCAAATTGGTACAAAAGAGTGGGTGTATTCTCATATCAAGTTAATTAGGATAGCTTTAGCTAAACTTCAGCTAATTAGGAAGAAGTTTTAACTTAACTGAATATATTATTCTTATGGTGAAATAAGAATCTATAAGAAAAACATTACCATTCCTGAGCCAAGGTGGTTTGTAAGAGATGACATTTTCTGTACACAAATACTTAATGTATTTATTTGTTTTTATGAAAACAAACAGTCCTTTTAAAAAATGCCTTAATTCAGAATTTTGTGAAGATAGTCAGGCACAGCATGCCTTCAAATTTTTAGTTATCTTTCCTTCACCTATCCATGCCTTTGTGTGTACAAGTCATTAAGCTCTAGTTCTGAATATTTGTGTGTCACATCCTAACCACAGTGTGGACTCCATCCTAAAAGCTTTGCTCTAGCTCCTTCCTGGAGCATGGGAAATTACCCTATCAGGACTGACCCTGTCTACCCTCTGCTTTATGTGGTATGCCTTGTACAGTCTATATTGCTGTTAGATAAACTCCATTCAAGTGAAGTGCACTGGGTTTTATCTCTGAATTTTTCTGTCAATGCAGGAAGAACATTCTTCAGTTCTTGGATGCTGAAAGAGATGTCTCAGTGGTCAAAAGCAGCTTCAAGCCAGGAGATGTAATTCATTATGTCCTGGACAGACGTCGCACTCTAAACATTTCTCAGGATTTGCACAGCCTTCTCCCTGAAGTTTCCCCAATGAAAAATCGACGATTTAAAACCTGTGCAGTTGTTGGGAATTCTGGCATCCTTCTGAAGAGTGGTTGTGGAAAAGAGATTGATAGCCATGACTTTGTAATAAGGTAAATTTTTATCTGCTGTTGAGAATGCAGGCTACTATGCTTCTTGGAGAAAGGCTGGGAGAAGTGTTTTAATCTGAGGTACTCATTATAGGCATTATCTGAAATTAATCTGAAACAGTATCCATCAGCATTTGATTCCCCAGATTTAAATTCATGCCTATATTATTGACAAGAAGATTATTTTTACAGTGAAAATAAAACAAGGGAGAGGGGTTTGCACTCCATAATTTTGCTTTTTTTCTGTGCTTATTCCAGGCAAAATTATTCTTACAGAGGTCTTGGTAGAATACATGCAAAATGGTTTCTCTTTTAAAAATATTCTTACTTAGCTTCTGGTCAGCACAGATGGCCTTTTGTATGTTACTACATTACTTTTGTGTAGCATGTAGTAAAATTTCAGTGCAGTGTATGGATGTTAAACCAGGATGCCACTGAGGAAGTTGGCAGTTGCCCTAATATATTCCTTCACTCTTTTCTTGCAGTTTGGGGGACAAAATTAATATGTTCCACACAATATTCACTCTTCAAACACACACAATAGAGGACCTTTGGATTTCATGTATCATGTCAAAACTGACCTCATTTAACATCTTGGCATTATGTAGAAAATGCTGAGCAAGGGATGGGTACTTTTGCTTTTGAAGCAGAAGTTTCAATTGATTTGGTTTGAGAAGGGTGAAAGGGCAGAAAACAGGAGGGTTGTGACAGAAAGACAGATTAATATAGAAATATTAATCAATGTGAGTAATTTGCTTTTTCTTTTTTCACCTTAAAGAATAATGGTGACAATAAATAATAAAAGGACATGGAAAAGAAAAATTACTGTTTTGCAGAACATAGATAAAAGAATATACATTAGGTTTGTATTTGAAAGTTATTTTTAACAAGTCACAACTGAAGCAATAACATACTTCTCTTTCAATTTCCTTTTTAGTCTTACTTGTAACACTAGTTATTAAAATTACCACCCTTACTTACTGCAGAGGAAATCCAAAAGTAATTATCACAGTTTTAAACTGCATTTAGTGTATAGCATGCTTTTGTACTCTCACTGAGATTAGATGTGATTCATTTAACAGAGTGTCCTGGTTTTGGACAAATTTAGGAGGAAACGTTCTGAAAGGGTGTTTCCTTTAATGAAGAGTAGGTTTTAGCAACTTTTTTTTTATGGGTTCTTACAGCTGTAAAAGGATTTTTCTTGGAGAAAGTGAAAAAATTATTTATTTAACAAGGAAGTTGTTTGCTAAACAACATGAAAAGAATGAAAAATGTGAAATTATAAAACTTTTTGCTACTTTGAAGAGATTCAGAGCTTTTTCTGTAGGTGTGGTTCCGTCTTTTTCTGAGTCCAGAGCTGGCCTCTCTGCTGCAGCAGGGGACCCTGGGCGATGTTATGGTGTGTTGGGTTGGAGAAAAGTTGAATAGTTCTAGAAGATCAAGCTACAGTTCCAGGAAAAGCTTCTGCTTCAGTTAATGAACAAAAAGCTAGTTTAAAAAGCAAAGAAATGGCTCCGTGTCTTGTTCTCTGGAGAAAAAAAGCTGCGAGTTGGGAGAAACTGAGAGTCTTGCCTCTGTGTTTTTAAACACAGGCAGCGAAAAAATTTTATTGCTTCTCTTTCCTCTTTCTCCTTCTCTGGGCTTAGCTTAAAGCTGTAGGGCCCATTTTTGGCCCCAAAGCAGGCGATAGGGGATACAGTACCATCACTCCAGGACACAGGACTACAGAAAAAATTAGCTGCTGGATTTTCTAGATTAAAATTTTCATAAAGAAGGCAGGGTACATACTTTATTTTAAAATCACGTGCTGAATTTCTTTGCAGTCATCAGAATTTCTTTGCAGTCATCCCTATGCTCTTCCACAAAGTTTAACTAGCCATGAAACTAGGTGATGATATCTCATAGGAGGTTTTAATTAATTCAATTACATGGAGGGAAGACAATATTCTAAAGACTTGATGAAGCTTAATAGGAACAGTAGGAAGTTACTGCTGCTAATCAGTTCTTTCGACTGGAGAGAGATGTGGGTGTTCTGTGAGGGTGAGAGGCCCTGGCACAGGCTGCCCAGAGGAGCTGTGGATGCCCCATCCCTGGACGTGTTCAGGGCCAGGTTGGATGGAGCTCTGAGCATCCTGGTCTAGTGGAAGGTGTCTCTGACTGTGGTGGGGGATTTAGAACTAGATAATCTTTAAGGCCCCCTTTCAGCCTAAACCTTTCTGTGGTTCCATTAAACATCTCTCATATGGTATGTGACAGTTAAAGTGATCTATATAACAACTAGTGAGTCTGACAATATTCTGATTAATAATCTCTAATGTTTTGGAAGAACATGCTTGGCCCTTATGTCTATAGGGAGTTTCAATGCAGTTATTTTTAATTTTTTTTTTTAATTTATAAATGAAAGTTAAGATGTTTTAGAATTTACATATTATAATTTAAACTATATGATATTTATTTATTTAAGTCTCGATGCATTTATAGTTATATAACATCTGTTTAAATAGCAAGGATTTTGTTTGTAGCAGAAGTTAAAGAAAAAACTAAATCATTCCTTAGAGTTAGTTTCCTACATTCCTTATCTTCTGTGTAGAAAAAGTTGTACATCACTTGTTATGTAATCACATAGTATAATTATGAAGTTCATAAGCACTTACCTGTATTGCTGTGAGGATTCTGGTATTAAAATGTTCCATAACACTGTGTTAACCTTTCTGCTTTTATCTGATGTCTCTAGAAGTAAAATATCCTCACTTAAGTGCCACCTGATGGTATTCTCAGAAAGAGTTACTGAGTGTATCCCAGTGTATGGGCTGGTGAAGGACATTTTTGTAGAATCTTCTGATGCCAAGCACCTCGTGCCTTTGTGCTGTGACAAGTGTGCTGGTTAAAAATGCCCCCTTGATTTTGGCTACATTTTATGGGGGTTGCAGGGAGGGGGGTGAAATCTGAAGGAAAATTGTGTCTCTGAGGCTTGTTTCTTAGAGGAACAGTTCATATGTTAACGTGAGTTAACACCAACAATACCATTAATTTAATGATAAAACTGACAGTGAAGGTCTGTGACAATGAAGAGGACACAGCAGGTAGCCAACAATATTTGCAGTGTCAATAAACTCAATATCCTAAAAAGGCAATGTGAATGTGATAATAATAATAATAGACAAACACACAGAAATTTAACAAGATTAGTGAAGTCATGCCTATTTTGGCAGTAGAAAATGTGGTCCATCTAATTAAAATGGGAAGCAAAGAGACTCTTTGCTATTAAAAAAATCCCAAATTGTGATGACTATGAACTATTTTCTCTTTCCCCTATGCCTTTCATTTTTACCTCCCATGCTTTTATACCCCATTAGGAACTATTGATCTGTGTGCCCCTACTACTCTCCTACTCCTGAGCTTAAGTGTACTGCATTTTGATACTTCAGAGAGAGTCTGAAGCATTCCAAAATATCTGATTTGATGAATAAGATGAATACATCTTACATGTATTAGATGAATTAGATGAATACATCTTATTCCCATATTGTCTGCACTTTCTCATGCTGAAATTACCAAGCTAGAGCTGAGTTAGCTGTTGCATCTTACAGGGCAAATGAACTTATTATAACAAGTGATATATTTTGAAATGCAGTGGTTACATAGGAGTTTCTGAGAAATGCAGCTGTTTTTTGGGCAAGTGTAAAATAGCAATGCTTACTTACTAAGCATTGCTGAGTAATAACTTGGAATTACTTCTGGAAGCCAATATGTAGCAAACAGTTCAGCTTTGGGTCCGGAATTTGAACTATATAAAAAATCAGAGTAAGTAGTTTTATTTTTTATTTTTAAAAGTAATTTAATATGACATTCATGATGGAACATATTCAAAAGAGGCCAAGTTCAATTTTGGAGTTATTTGGCTAAAACCAACCAGCCAAACAGACCCCAGTAAATATATTGTGGGTGTTTTTGTGGTGACACCACTTCTGGAAAAGTCCCATTCATTTCAGTTTGACAGTATGGAGAAGAGGCCTGTTGAGTGAAGCTTTTTCAGTAGGTCAGGGCTGCTCTGACAAGGAGCAGCCATGAGAAGATATTAGTTGCTTCTTTTTTTGGATTGAAGTGCCTAGTTTATATGTTACGACTCTTCTTTTCCCATTGGAGCTTTTTTCCTGGCGACTCTGCCAGAATTTAGGAGCCAAATGGATGTTTTTCCCATCACTGCTGATAAAATTTTGCTGGGCAAATGCAGCTCTATTTTTCCATTTTTCCAAGCATACCTTCATTTTTTTAACTTGACCATCCATGTAGGTAGTGAAGTTGACGTGAGAAAGATTGTAGTTCTTTTTATTTCTTTTGAGAGGAAAGAATACATTCTTTAACAGATGTCTTGGTTTGCCCTGTACATAGGTGAGGATAATCTGTTTTGACTTTCTCCTCTTTGATTTTTGAGGGCAAATGTGAGATGCAGAAGCAAGCATCATATGTGGTATGAGCAGAAGACAGCAGATATGGTCAGGCAGAAGAAAAGGGCAGACCTAATCATACCATGGAGATGTGGTATCTTATTTCAAAAGAACAATTTAAATTAATAATAAGAAATTAGTAGTGACTTCATTAATGCGTGCTGTTCCTTCAAGCGCCAGGAAAAAAGCATCATAAATTTTTCAGAATAAAGATATTTAGAATATTAATTTACCTATATTCTGGAACTTGTTTTTTGTAATTCATACCAGCTTTTATCTCCAGATAGTTTTTAGTACACCTTGTTTGGACCATGGCAGTTGTCCCAAGTAGAGCTAAATCCTTGGAGCCAGCAAATCTGTTGAAAGCAAAGTTGCCGATTTAACACACGTATTTTGAAGCATGAGTCTTCCTCTAAAAATAACATCTGAATACATCATGACTGGCTCATTAGACCCTTTTCAGATCCGAAATGTGGCAGCTCTATTTTTGCCTTCTGTTTTTTCCCTTAAACTTGTCACGCTACATTGAAACATTAAATGAAAGCAGAGGAAAGCCATCATCTTCCAGTGTTCTTGCTCAGGGATTTGAGTGTCTGAGCTGTTCCAGTCACCCAGGTGTGGGTGGTCTCCACCTCAGGAGAGCCTTGGAGAAGGCTTGACTCGTGTAGCCACATTTCAGGGTTGTTGGGGTCTTTTTAAAGAAGTTAGTCTTTAAGTAGGTGTTTTAGGAGAATATTTATGGACTGAAGTCAAGAACGCTCAGGAAATTCCAGTAGAAAGTGACTTCTCCACACACATGTACAAAAGATCATGGGGTCTGTAGAGGCTGCTTAAATAAATAATGTTCTATAAGCATAAATAATAAATGTCCTATAAGCATCCAAATGTAGAACAGACAGGGTTAGCCTGAATCTTCCTTGAATATTCTTATAACTATCCTGAGAAAAGAGGATACTATTATTTTAATGTCACTTACTCCTGTTGCTGATAATACTGAGCCATTAATTTAGTAGTTTTGTAAACAGTTGGAAATGCAGGAACACTATGCTTTTTTTTCCCCTGTGACTGTTTTAAGAGGTGAAAAGGTCTGGAACATCCTTAATCTAAATAACTGTCTTTTTAGCAGTTCTCTGTTTTGGGAAGTTTAAACTACTGCTGCTTTCTACATTCCATTCTAACAGCTCCAAAGTGCTTCTCCAAATAATGGAAATCATAATTTTTTTCTGAATTTATTGCAAGGGTAATAAATTTTTTTCAACTCTTTCTGTCCTTATAATGTTGCAGATTTAAAAAAAAAAAAATCTGTATCAGAATTATAACAATTCTGTGGATCTTCATAATTCCCCTATAGAATGTGCTCTTTATGGCTAGTCATTTGTGATGGTATTTTCACATTAAAAAGGCTAAAGTGCGTTCAGGGTACTGCTAATTTCTATTTTCATGCATTAAAATATAATTTTCAATATTTCATTGCTGTAGGTTTTGTGGGGTTTTTAAAATTATTTTTTTTTATGTATGCAAAAAACTTTCAGTGATAGAAATTCATTGCTTTAGTTTGTTGTCAAAGGAATAGTACTGGGAAGAACAGCAAAACTAATCCATGCATAATTTTGCAGCAAGACACACAATAAAGATGCAAATAATGTGTATTGCAGGTGTTTCTAAAATGCCACTTAGACTTTTTCTGTCGCTCCACTATGCTGTGTCAGTTGATGATAACTTGGATTTCAGTCACTGGTGTTAAGAGAGATGCTGGGAAGAAAGAATTTGTTGATTCTAGTATAAGTTCTGACCTGGGCAACAGGAATTAATGGAGTTTTTTAGCAGGTGATGTTACAAAAAACATCCTCATGCTGAAGTCGTAAATTCAGTATTTCTGTGAACTTGTGTTGTGAAAGGGTGTATCAAGCCAATATTTTACATGGCACACACTAAAAACCCCTCATGATTTTTGCACCTGAATAGAATGTGCAATGCTGTACCTGAGCCTGTAACCTTGCTGCTCTCATGAGACATCCTATCGTGCCATGGATAAGGACTGAGATGAAGTAGATGTGTTGGGGGAGTCAGTATTACTCCAGATTCCTGTGGTTAATTTGAAGCAGCTTTAGTTCTTTCAGAAGCCAAAGAAGTATGCAGAACATGTTAGAATCCATACACTTTTCAAATTACCTTTGTTGGCGGAAAATCCATCGCTACAATAATTACATTTGTTGGCGGAAACAGGAAGTTTGTACATGGAGGTTTTTTTGTTAAATCTCTCTTTTTTGGGCATGTGTGAAAGTTAGCACATCACTGCTGCACACCTTTATCCAGATGAGAAGATGAGCTAATACAAAATTATTAGGGCAATGTGCTTCTTGCATGTAGATTGAATAGAGTGTAGTCCAGTTGTGAGGTTCTTTCTCTTCAGTCTTGAACACTTTTTCTCTCACTCGAGCCTTTAATTTTTCTTTCATGTCCAATTAATTTTTAAAAATGGCATGAATTACTGAATTCAAGATTACTATTCTGTTTCTTACAAGAATTTGGATGTGAACTGGGGCACGAGACCTTGCTCAGGAAGGAGTGTGTGTTATTGACACTAATCTAGGTGTAATGCCCTATTTTTCAGAAAGGTTTAATATGTCTGCCATCAACAATCTGATTTTCATTTTTTGTCTTCTCAGAATGTATGTGGTTATTACTGCATAACTGGTATTTTTTGCTTTCCTCTACAAAAAGAAGATACTAATGAAATAAAGCATTGACATAAAGCACTTCTTTCCTGTGGCTTTATAGTGATTTAAAGTATTTAGTTCAACCTGGAAACCACAAGTCCACCAATTGTTAGAGGATTAAGAAGTGTACATATTCATAGCCATTTCTTGCATCATTCTACTGTAGGTAGAATATTCTTTTGGTTCTCAATGTCAGATAAAATGGAAATGATAGCCTTTTTACTCAATGAAAATTTAATGGCTTTTATTTAAAATTAACTTCAAATGTGGTCTAGGAATACTATGTACTGGACCTTTGTATTCATATGTATGATCTGTATAGTTACTAGTGACAAAGCAAGTGGAACTGAATCTCTGTGGAATAACTGACTTCTCATTTGAACATATTTTTGTGATTTTGATTGCATCGTTTTCGTTGTTAAGCTCTGCTCTCTGAAAGAGTATGTATGTTATGGTTGTTTGGGCCATAAAGATGGCACAACAAACCAGGGATGATCACCCACTTTGGTGAAAGTGTGGTATAGGAGCACTTACTCCATTTTTCATTTTTGTCTCATGGCATACAACTCCAGCTGTTAGCACTTTTTTCCCCACTTTTTCTTAAGGTATCCCACTGTAACTAGTACATGCAGCAGGTGATTGTGGAAGAAGCAGGTGTTCAATCACTGAGACTTTTTCAAATTTTAATATCTTAGTATCTCAGTTGTTTTACACTCAAATATTACATGGTATTTCAGACACTATCTAATTTTTCCCTTTTATCCCAGAGCTCTTTTTAGTGAAAGTGTTGCAGTGCATTTTTCAGTTGAAAATCTGTAATCACACTGAAAGCTCATGTGTGGGAGCCCCTGTATTCTTACTGGGAATATTTTATATATTTTCCAAAGTATCATGGTTTTACATAGTATTTGTATAACTTAGATGCCTCTGTAAACTTAGAGATTTCCTAAGTAATATAATGGATGCCTAGTACTAAGTTTAGAGTAACTACCTTGTTTAAATGGCTGTGCAGAAGTTTTTTCTATGATCTGGTCTGATGTCAGGGAAAGAACAGGCACTGCAGCATTAATTTGAGGTACCAGGGATATTATTGACACTACCAATCACATGAAATATTAATGTTTCCCATACACTTAGGCCTTTGTCTAACCCCCTCTCTAAAATGTGTCAATCTTTGTCTCATTAGACCATTTTCTAAACACTTCTGCCATAGAGAGGGGTTAGAAGAAGTAAGGGAACCAACAATAACTAGTTATTTGCTAGTTTTGTTCAAGGGAAAGAAGTAGTAGTTAGAGCTTCTGATTAAATGCTTTTATATTTGAAAAAAATAACCATAAGATTGTTTGTTTCAAACATACTGAAACTGAATATTTATGGAAAAAAATAGCAAAGGAACCCATGAAAACCATTAATTTTCAAAATTATTTTTGCTGGGAGAAAACTCATTCCATCTTTTTGTCTGGAAAGTCAAGAGCTTGCTGAGGAGAAGAAGATCCAGGAAATTTACAAACCCTTTTATAGTGTTGATATATTGTCAATACTCATATTTTCAGCTATTTGCTTAATTAAGTCAATTAAATCTTTGGTGTTCAATGTGGCTCTTAATTACTGTTCTTATATTCTCAGACACAGTAGCACAGCAAGCTTGTCTGGCTCAGTTTTCACCTGTAGCCTGCTTTCTTGCATGCTAACATGAAGACAACACTGAAGTTGTTTTTAGAAGGAATGGAAAGTGATGGTATGTTGCAAGAAGTTTGTACATACAGGTTCATGTGTTGCAAGGTACTAATAACATGGCATGTGAGAAAGAGGACATTCAGTGAATTACTATCTTCTATATAATCTTCCTTAAAAGACCCCAATAAAAGTATTGTTTTATTTATGGGGAATAAATCCCAAGGCATGTAATGGTAAAGCTGTTAGTGTAGAAACAGCCTCACTACCTCATCTCTCTAGTGATTATATTTGGCATTCTATGCCTTATGGCAAATTAACTAAAATTAAGAAATGCAACAATGGAAGGGTATTGCTTTGATTATTTAAAAGTTGTTCAGTTAACAGGCTTCTTCGTTTCACTTAAAAGAAAATTAGTATATGTATGTTTGCCTCTGAATGTGAAGTTTTCTTGAAAGAATCATGAGAATTGGTGGGAGGTCACTGACATCTTCTAACAAAATAAACTTTAAAATTCCAACAGCAGTATGAAACTGTGGCATAGCATAAAGATGTATTAGAGGCTAAGATAACAGGTCCAAAACAGGTAAGAGCTATATACATGCACTCAGGTCTACATACAAATACACAGCAACCAGTTTTATTAGTCCTGAAATATATAAGAAATACAGGGATAAACTTTTTAGACCAGCCTGTTGCACGAGGACAAGGTGCAATAATTTTAAAGTGAAGGAGGGTAGATTTGGACGAGTTATAAGCAAGAACTTTAACAATAAGGTTGGTAAAGCAGTGCAATCCTATTGTTACTGAATGTATTTGGATTGCTTATTATCTTCTGAAGTTATATTTGAAAAATCTGAATATGCAGTAAGTTACAAATTTTTACTGCTTACACTGTATGCCTTTCTGAAATAGATTTGAGTTGCTGGTGTAGCAGTAATGGCATACAGTGTATGGCTATGGCATAGAGCTTTTTAAACATGGTGATGTTGGTACATACATGATCTGTTTCTCAAAGCCGGACTCAGAGAGAGCAGGATTTGCACTGTCAAGATCTGCCTTACATTTTTAAGTAATAGATTTCATTATGTGCATATATGTGACTACTAAAACAAACCCACTATACAAATAGCTCATTATGTTGTGCAATCTGCCCCTAAGAGAGGTATTTTCAAAAGCAGCAGTAATTCAGTGAATTTGATTGGCTGGTTTTAAGTACTTGATTTATTTTATCATGTTTATTTTTAGACTGTAAAACAACTTTTAATAATGGCAGGTTGTAAGTTCATGCATTAAGGTTTTCAGAAACAATTTACAAAGCAAATTCAGTGGGAGTTTTTCTCATACCCTAACTATCATTTTCTAGAAGATACTACTCTTAGCAGCCTGAATGCATGTGGATGTCTTGTGGAATAGATGTGTAAAGATAATGAAGAATGTAAATCTATTTCCTTAGCCTATATCTGCCCACATTTTATCAGAAACTTGGACTCCTTTATCTCCTAGGAGTATGTTTGCTTTATAGTCTTCAGAATTACTTTTTGAAGAAGATAGGACCACTTCTTAACCTGATAATTATGTAATGGCAATTATTTTCTGGGTAATTAATTTTATTGGACAGGACTAGGTCATCAATTGGTGTTAAGTAATGCTAACTTATTTTCGTGTCGCTGGACATCTGGCATTAGAAGAAACTAGTGGATAAAAAATTGCAGAATTAATGGAATGCTTTTCATATTAGGAGTGTGATAACATGCAGATGTTTTGGAGGAGACCATTCCAACATTGCTTCTTACTGTCCTTTGCCTCAACTGTGCAGTCTGTTAAGTTATGAAAATATTGTTGTGTCAGGGTACATTTTTGGGCTACAGGCAAAATCATTGAGGATGATGTGGAGAAGATGTTTCAGTCAGATCATACTGGTTGCTGAAATCACAACAAATTTCTGAATCATGTTTTGTCACCTGCATTCAGCACATATCTGTGATTGTGTATGTATTTATTTATGTAATTGGGGTAAACATCTGCTGAACAATGGCATAATGAGAACTACTCAACCTTAGGAAAAAGGCACAAAACTACTGCAAAATCAAAGGTTTGAAAATGAGAGAGAAACAAAAAAATGAAAGTTTAATGCTTTTTTTTTTCAAAAATCACAGTTCTAAGTCAAATAAAAATACTAAATTTCTCAACATCTTCCAACTTCAGTGAAAATACCAAATATGAAAATACCAAAAACTCATTTAAAGATGGGGTAAAGCTAGTTTGTAAATAATATTTAAATACTGTGTTGTAAGTAAACTAAAATAAAAATGCATAGGCTAAACTGTATAAGTTATGCCTTATTTTGCTAGCATGGCTTTCTTTGTGTGAGAGCTGTTGGTAACATGATGATAAATGAATAATGAAAGGTAATAGGTTTAAAAAAGCATATTTATTCAGAAGTGCTGCCTTAGATGCTGGTGCATTCTAGAGCATGATGATATGGTTTACAAATGGTTACACAGAGGAGGGTTTTATTCTCACAGCATTCTGTACACTTAATGTTTTTTAAAATTTGTCTCATCCTTGTCCAACTTAAGTAAAATACTATGTGTTATCACACCTAGTTATCACTGGTATTTTTTTCTCACATTAAATTGAATTAGGCTTGCATGTTCATTTTTAGCTTTCCCTTCATGCACACCTTTTTCTGAGTTAATGCTTCATATTTATTTTCATTTTTTCCATTAATTTCTTCCTCTTCAGGTGCAATCTAGCTCCTGTGGTGGAGTTTGCTGCCGATGTGGGAACTAAATCTGATTTTATTACCATGAACCCATCAGTTGTACAAAGAGCATTTGGAGGCTTTCGGAATGAGAGTGACAGAGAAAAATTTGTGCATAGACTATCCATGCTGAATGACAGTGTCCTTTGGATCCCAGCTTTCATGGTCAAAGGTGGAGAGAAGCATGTGGAGTGGGTTAATGCATTAATCCTTAAGAATAAATTGAAGGTGCGAACTGCCTATCCATCACTGAGACTTATTCATGCTGTCAGAGGGTAAGTGTATGGAAAAGACTGGTCTGTCCTTAGCACAGTGAAACTCTTAACTAGAATTCCTAGCAGGCAGAAGAAAGATGAGTGTCGAAAGGAGTATGGTATTTCCCTTATTGATATCATGGATTGCACTTATGACAAGTTTGTTTGGTAATAAATGCTCATTTATCCATAATTCACTTGTTTATCCAGCTCTGCTTAAAACAGCTGAAATGCATTAGCACAGAAACTTTTCCAGTTGCACTTTTATGTGCAAAAATGTATCACCATTTAGTGATAAACTAATCTTAAAAACAGTCTGAATTCAATGTACAATGAAAGTGCTACATATCTTCTTTGGGAAACAACTGTGAAGATAAAAAATACAATGTAAGCAGCATCAGGGCTAAGGAAGCAGCCCTGTAAATAATGAAGCCTGACAGATCTGAAAGTACTGAGCTCCTTCATAAAATATCTAGGATTTGGAGCAGTCTTTCTCCTTTTGAATTTGGCCAGATGCTTGGGCAATTCAAAAAGATTGAAAATATTAATGAAACCACTTACTAGAATAAAAGATGTATCCATGCTTTGTACAGCTACTTTTCTTTTTAGCCCCATAATTAAACAAAACTGTCAGATGAAGTATCCAATGTCTTTGTAAATACTATATACTACAAGTATATAGGGCTTTGCCTGAAACTCATTCAAAAGATGATGGTAATGCAATGTGTTGTACATAAAATTATGACAGTGTGGTAATATTCATCTTGAGTTCATTGAAATGTCCTGTTTGTGGGGTTTAGGAAGATGCCTTAAAGAACTGCTATTAGCTTGTACAACAATTACTGGTTATGTAGCTGTTCTTACTGTTACAACAGCAGAGATAAGTTTAGAAAGGATGTTTGAACTTTTATCCCAATGTAGTATGAGAGTAAAGCTTAGACAAAAGATGTTCTTCAGGATATTTTGCCATGTCTCATAGATTAACTGCTGCATTCCCTCTGTGGTCCACATTTGGCACTGGAAAAAAATAATCTATTGCCTTTGAAATTAGGAAATCCTTCACAAAATCTTTACTTTTTTACTGAGTTACTCAGTTTTGTTAGATGTTTAGACTTTAGCCATTTATGGGCTGTGATTGCGTTGAATTTTCAAGTATACAAAATGTCTGTAGTACATAGGTATGGTGTCTTGTATGTGTATATAAGCCTGTCTGAGATTGCTTCCAGTTTACAAACAATAGTTTTACTTTTCATCTGCTAAATCTGGGCAAAATTATCAAATGTGAATGGTAATTCAGAATGTGCAGTCTTTAGCTGGCCAGTTTGAAGGTCCTTTAGGGGTCTTTGTCTTAAAAAAATCATTGGTACCTACATTGTTTCTCTGAAAGAGGCAACAAAAGCTCTGCCATTTGAATTGTTGAAAATTTGGATTGAGCTGTATTTTAGATTATACCTAGCAGTGTCTATACCTAGCATAGCAAATCTATGACTGCATAGATTTTGTCCAGTTGTTCAATCTGTGGTTTAAACTTCACAGTAAATTTAAATTGATACCAAGAGTTCCTTGATTTAATGAGCCTAAAATTTTATTAAAATATGGAAGTATGGTGAATTTTTTGCCAAATAATTTCATATCTAATAATAAGGTTCATGGTTCATGACATGTTAAATGCAAATAGAGAACATCTTATGCTGAAGGGTCAAGGTTTGGAAAATGTTGTCTGTATTCCTTTTCATATGTATCAAACTGTTTGATTTTTCCTTCACTGGTCTTTAAAGCATATAGTGTAGGGCACTTTCTAAGGGCAGAACATAAAATTTCTTAGACTTCTGATCTGATGAAGTCAAATTCTTTATTTCTAATGAAGTGTAAAGTTATATTTGAGTTTTATCTAGTAACAGGTCAGTTTGGCTACAATCACAATACTGCACTGAAATTCTCACTCCTGTTCTTCCTTCTCTTTTAATGAAAGAAACTTAATGTGCAGTATGTAGTGTTCCAGAGTTACTATTGATCAGATGGTTTCTGTTGATCAGATGACTGCATTCTGAGATAATTTTTAAAACTTTTTTTTCTGTCCATTATGCACTTTTTGGGTTAAAAAAAAAAAAAGGCAGTGTGGTATTAGAAAAAAGAAACTACCATTTTGCTGATTTCATGCTTTATAAAAGTGATGAATGCTTCTCTAGGATCTCAGAAGGTTTTTAGGTTTTAAAACCAGATTATATATATACGAAGTCCAGCACGATAACTACTTTTAAAATCTGTAGTATCATAAATAGCTGCTGTATTTAGATTTTTTTTGCTTCAGTAGATTTAGTTCAAGTGGTTGCCTGTGATAATTTTTCTCTATTTTGCTTTTTTACTTTTTGATCAGTAAGTTTTGAATATTAGATTTTGAAAGTGATGTGGGGGCTGTTGTGCGATTTTTTTTCCTGAAGTGTCTCTAAAAGCTAATTTATGGAACTTTTAATGTCACTGTGCACATATAGGCAAAATAAATGAGGCAATCAATACATGACAGAATTCAAGATGGAACTCCGATCTTTAAATTAACATCTTAACTGATTAAAAACATTGCTCTCTAATGTCACTGCCAAGAAGATTAATTATAAAGCAATTATAATGAACCACATAACTTTTTTTTTTATTGACTTCAATGACTAATTTCAGAAACTTTTTTTTTTTTATTAAGAAGAGTTTTAATGCTGAACTATTTCATTAAGATTATTCGTAGTAATATTTTCCAAATGAAATTACACTCTCTGAGGTGTGGAACGTGTCTGTGTAGAGGCTTGCCTCAGTAGCAGAGCAGGAACTGAGCCTGCTGGGATTAGAGTCCAGATAGATATTGTTTACTTTTAGTGGTGGCAGACAACCAAACTCAAAAGTAGGATCAGCAGGATGTTCTGCTATGGATCCTGCACTGCGGATCCTTGGAGGGATTAGAGAGAATTCCTGAGACTAAACATGTAGCTGGTACATTAAGTGGAGGTCAGTTAACTCNTTTTTTTAATTTTTTTTTTTGCTTCTCCCGTTGACTATTTTAAGACATCTGTTGAAGAGAATGAGCACCAGCACCCCCTTGCCCTGGCAAGCAATACAGATTTAAATTACACTAGTTTCCTGAGAACTTTTTTCTTGTATTTCCTCTCCTAAATCCACAAGACAAAGTTCTCACGCTCATCTTGGTGTGTAAGAATATTTTCTTGGCTGCTTTTCCAACTGGAGCCATCCAGTAGGAAACTGGATATTTTGAGCTATTAGTCACTCAGCAGCAGTATCACAGAAATTGCTTCACATTAGATTCCTTCCCATCTTTTGGGTATGGAACAATTTTGTGGACATCCTGTGGGATTTGCCTGCGCTCTGCGTATTTCTTCCTTGATCCTGCCTGTGAAAGAGCAGTATTATCCTGCAGTAAACATGGCAGAATTCCCACTGAATTCTCTGAGTTTTGCCTGTGTAAGGAGTATGCTGAGCCTATTTATGGTGAGTTCTCAGTGCAGGGTATTTTTTACTTTATTAGTGAAAGCAAACAGCTGTTCTTAGGATGTAGTGACCTTCTGTGCAACTTTTCATCTTCAGAGTTCTTTACTCTGGGAACTGTTTCAGAAACTGAAACATGCAGAAATCAAGTAGTTCTCCAGCAGCTCTGTGCTGAGAAACAAGTTCTGTTAGTAACCTATATCACCAATACTTCTGTTTATTTTCTTCCTCCTAAAAGACTCCCCTTTTCAATTTACTACTGACATATATTTATTAAGAAGAGGTGTTTTGGAATACCTGGACGAATAAATCACCTGAGAAAAAAAATGGTCACTATGCTAGAAATAGAATTCTAAATATAAAATGACTGTGTCTTTTGCATCATGTATATAAATATTGAAAATATTGGGAAAAAATTCACACTAGTTACTTTTCAGTGGAGTACACTCCTGTTTTTTTATATAAGTGGACGTTAAAAATAGGAGTTTTACATTACAGTACCCTTGTGCCCTAGCATAAGGTACCTTTGATGCTGGCTTTGTTTAACTTATACAAACAAATGGGAAGCCAGTTAGTTTGGATTTTAAGAACCTAATCTATTGTGTGAGGTTGTTACCTAATCCCGATATTCCATGCTCTGCAAGGAGCAGGAAGTGATGTTCCTGTTATTGAAGTGGAGACACTCCAGGGCTGACTTTTCAGTCTGGGAGCTACTTGCCAGAGCTGCTGGCATCTGGCATCCCCTGCATCTCTTCTGGATATGCTCTGATCTAGTTTAGAGTTTCACAGAATGAGCTTTTATTTCCTTTGCACGAGTTGTCCTATTTTATCACATTCCTGAAAGATTTAGCAAGGTCTGTCAGGAGAGATATCTCACTTTCTGAGAGAGTTTCTATTGGCAAGCACATTTCTAAGGCAAGCACAGTCCAAGTAGAGAACATGAAAGCAGAATTGACAGTGCATTAAAGTGCTTTTTTATATTTTCACTCCCTGGTCCATTCTGCCAGGTAAGCCAAGAGAAGTTTATAATGATAATAGGGTTATTTTCATCATTTTAAAAATTCTTAGTTACTTTTTGAGAATAAACTTCTGTAAGTTTTTGTTTTGGGAGAACAGTTTCATCTCTTACTAAGGCAACTGTTTTGTTCCTTATCAGCAATGTTTGTATACCTAACACTTGCAAAACTTACTTTTCACAGATTGAATTTCAGGTTTCAACTAATGGAGAGCAACAGAAGTAGTCATAAGAAAAAACATTTTTAGTTCCATTTTCAAGTTTTGTTGCTTAGGTTATCTGCCATGAACAACAGCACTCTAATTAATGTTAATGACTCCTAGTAGCTAAGCAGGGAGTGAGTAACACATAGTTTATTCATCCAGTGTATCTGCAAATTTATATTTATTTGAAAACTATTTTACTACTTATTATCATTATTTTTCAATTTTAGGTTTTGTTGGGTTTTTTGAAAATTTATTTTCCCTTACAGAAAACCTGTGTTTCTGAAAACCATAAAAATGTGTTAGAATTCCCTTTTGATCATTTCATACTCCTGTAAAAAAACTGTAGCTGTGCAATTGAGAAGCAAACTAGAAACATTTTTTCTAGTTTGGTTTTGACAAACCAGTAACAGGACTGGAATCCACAGAGAATGATGTTAGGCATACAGTATTAATAGAATTGAGAATAGCTTCTCTTGGGATTTTTTTTGACACATGAGATGAATTATCTGCTGATTCTGGCTGGAACAAGTATGCATGAGAAAATTGTTTGGTTTCCTTCTTTTTTTTTTTAAAGTGATGTTTCCAACATAAGATAATAATAAAAATTCTGCTACTTTTTGTTTTTATTGTAATGCCTTCCAAGAGTTCTTAAAGACGTGTGCATTTAGTTTTGATCTTACTGAGCTTCTGTGATGAGGAGAGGTTGTATGAAGCATCCAGACAGATTTCTTCAAATGTTTAGTTAACTACTGAGGTAATGTGGAATTAAGCAAACAAATGCTTCTATGAACTATATGGTTTGGCCTTTTGCTTTGGTTAATTCAGGTCACTGAGCTGTGTTAACATCAATAGTGCTTCAGTGAAATAATACACAAACATAAGCAGTGGTGTCAGTATAGGAAGGAGCAGTTTGGCTTAGTGTCTTCTGTAGCCTTGCTTTTTTTAATGCATATGAGTTCCTTCAAGAATGTTTTAATGGATCTCTTTGAAGTCTCTGAATTCTTGTTGGTATACAGGGAGAGATTTAAGTGTTTCAGATCAGAAGGGCTGAAGCATCTGGGGATATTTTGTCTGGAGTTAACCAAGTGCTAAGACTGATGACTACTGCCTTCTTCCGGAGCATTTGTGCCAGAATGGAGGTGCTGTGTGTTCTGTTTGTGGGTAAGAAGTTGTTAATAACACACTAGTGTTTTGGCTGTGCCTGAAGGGCACTTGCACAGCCTCAGAACTTCCCCATTTCCAAAGGGCATGCCATGCCATCCAGCATCATGCTCCGCAGTGTGGTAGCAGAAGAAGAAGGTGGGAGGCAGCTCTTTCATTCACCTAGTAAGCTGTCCTTATCTTGATCCCTGACTTCACTTGGTTTTGCTCTTCCTGTTCTCTCCCCACCCCACTGAGGAGTGGGGACGGGAGTGAGAGCATCCGGGCACTGTGAGGGAAGGAATTTGTTTATTTGTTACATAAGCCACGTATAGGCTTTTCAGAGGCTAAGGGAAGCCTGTTAATCTGTCTCAGTTTACATCAAAGAATTAGTGAGAAAAAGGGTGAGCATTGCTCTGTTACAGACCCTTGGGAGCGTTAGGTCAGTGCTGACATGCCTGGTGTGATGTTTTAAGAAGAGAACATGTTTTCAAAGAAAACAACTGATTCATGCAGGTGATAAATCTGGGTTCTGCTCCTCTGCTGTTGGCAGGCACACAGTAATTGAGGTAGATGCTAGTATTGCGTGTGTTTCGGATGGAATGAGATTTGAGTCTCTAACCAGGACTCATTTCCTTCCCATTCTAGATCAAAGTCTCTGTCCCTCTCCATTCTGTCTTGTGTGTCTCTTTCAGCAGTGGTTGCTCTAGTGAATTCTGTTTTTAGGTGTTATGCTTATCCTCACCCTCATTTATGGCCATGAGGGTGTATCTGTACGTGTGTAGGAGTTTAGTGCTGTTTGGATTCACATTATGAATTCAATACTCTAACACTGCTGTATTAAATCCTTCTCTGAGCTGTGTCCTTCTGTCTTCATCAGGTGAATTAATAGGCCATAGGAAAAACGAGAAAAATAATTACTTCTATAATGTGTGAAAAATAATTACTTTCATTTCTAAGTTTTTTAAGCAATATTTCTGTATAGAAACATTATATTTCCTACACCTCATGAGCACTGCAGAAACAGCTTATTGATTTTTTCTGGTCTGTATTTAGTGGAAGCAAGTGTCATAATTTGCATTTTTGTATCATATCTTTAGTGAAGTAGTCAAAGAAAATGGACTTAGCAAAAGTTATCGCCAGAACTTGCTTTTTCATTTCACTTTTATTTGTACTTTATTGTCTACCTCTGGGTTACAGGGGACTTTCCAAAGAAAATGAGTAATCATTTTCTTTTGCAAGAAAAGAAGAACTCTAAGAGAATCTGAGTTAGGGCCTTACTGAAAACGAGTGCAACCCCAGTTTCAGAACATTTTGGAGGCTCACAAGGTGGGAGGTTTTGTTTCCTTTTTTTTTTTTCATATCATTATAAGTGTAGGCATGCTCACAAGCAGAATTGGCAGAGGGGAAGTAAGTGGGTGTTTCACAGTCATACTGAAACCTACAGGTGGCACAGCTTATGCTCTTATCAATTTATTTAGCCTCAGATGAAATGTAACGTATAGATGGGCTAACAAGGCAGTAGAAAGATTCATGTGTGGCATGAACTTTACAGGTGAGGCCTTGCCTTTTTCATCTTTTAGTCTACAATGGACAGAGCATTGAAATGCAATAGAAAAAAGACAGTTTACAGACCACAGCTCTCAATGACAAGAAGGTTTCAGAAAATAATCTCAGTTATAAGTTTTATCTTCCTTTGTAGGGGTAGCAGTCATTTAAAAAATCACTAAAGAGAAATCCTTTAAATCCTGATAAAGACAATGTCAAGGAGAGAAGCCCTCCCTCCATGCTGCAGTGTGTTCTTCTCTCTAAAAGGCATCCTCTGGAAGCTCTGTTGGGTGTGTGAAATCCTGTGAGCACAGCTCTGAGGTGTGCTGTGGGAAAATGAGCACCACCAAGCAGATAGGGCAGCTCAGCCTGCTGCAGGAGTTTTGCTGTGTGCTGGGGCTGAAAGCAAAATGCGGGCTTGAGCCCCAGATCAGTGGTGGTAATTGGGATTTCTGCTGCCTGCAAGGGGTTTGTCATGGGTTTCCAAAGGGGAGATGATTTGCTGTAGTCTGTGGGTTTCCCCCAGGGATGTTTCACAGTGGGAGCAGTTCCAGAGGGATGATACTTGCTGTCTCTGGAGTCTGTTAGAATATGAACTGGATGAATTCAGAGAGCAGGTTTGAGAGGTTATGGGTAGAGGAAGATTTGGCTCATGCATTTGTTGATGTCAGCTCTCTGGTGTTGTTTGTAGCAAACATCTTTTCCAAATGAATCTGTTAAAAAAAAAAAAGTAGGCTTCTCAGCAGTGAGGATAATACATAAAGACTGGTGAAGAGGACAAAATTATGCCTCAAATCTCATCATGTTAACTCATGAGATTGCTAAGCCATCATTGCTGTTTTGGTATGATGATCATTCTCTGAAGCAGAGGTGAAAAAGAAGAGGAAATCTGTCTTTCTGGTTATGTTTTCAAATTCTACAGACTTGTTTGTAATATGCAAAGCAAGTTCTAGGCACAGAATATGTGGGAAATGTGCCAATGTGTAGACACACTTTATTTCTATAGCACTGATGACTTGAAGTTGTGTAGCTTGAATTCAGACTGGAGATCTCACTTCAAATTATTATTAGTTACATGGTTGATGGTAATTTAGTAAAGCCACTGACAGTATATGAAGATAACATTGTAGCTGAGATTTTGTTTAAAGGCTTCAATTCATAAAGAGAGAAGTATTTCCTTTTAAAATAATTTGAAATGCATTTACACAAGCTTTTTTTTTAATTTTTAAAATTTTCCTTTGTTTTAATCTTTAAGTCTAGTGAAGTGGGTATATGGTTTGGGTCAGAATTACTTTTTTTTCTTTATTTGATATATAACAGCAATAATAAAGTGAAAATAAAAAAGGATACCTACCTACTGTATGCCTCTATTGATGCAGTGAAGATTTAAAGTTCATGAAACCCACATAAAGAAAATAAAGCAAATTTTACAATGCAGAAGACACATTTCTGGGTTTTTTAATACTAGACAGTAATGTCAAAGTCTTTTGTCATTTTCTCTATGGTCCTCTCATATATAGTCAAAAGAGAATATGATGCAGAAGGCTGTCACATCAGAAAGCAAGCTAAAGACAGAAAATCTTTGTGGAGTAAAAACATCCATTAATCTTCTTACTTGAAAATCACATAAATTTCTCTTGGGAAGTTTTTGCTTGTCAAATCAGTAGTGGGATCTGCGGCCTTATATATAGGTGTCTTTTATTTGTTTCTGATGATTGTAGAAGTGACTGAAAACAGTTTTTTCCTTTTTGTATCGCATGCCCTTGTGAAACCATGATGGGTTTGGCAAAACTCCAGTCACATCCCATTGCTATTTAATGGGCATTTTGGTTGGCACTGTTTGCAATCAGCTGGAATTTAATAGGATGTGAACAGCGAGCATTCATTCATTCTTTGAAGGCACTGCTCCTTTGGCGTGTGGACTTCTCTGTATTGCTTAAGTATGCTTTTCATCTTTAATGGACTTTGTAAGGCAATCTGTCACCTTGAGTTCCACATTAAGCTGTGATGCAACAAATTGTTCAAACACATTCTTCAACACATGCTTGCTCATGCTTCAGTGAATGCTTTTGACTGGTCAAAATTTTTGTGTAATATTGATCCTAAGGAGTCACTTCTGCCTCCTGCATTTACTGAAGTAGTATACTTTTTATTTGTATGAAGCCTGTGTCTGTCGGTTGATTAATTCCATGAGAACTGTGGGATTTATGATGATGTTTCACTTTTGAGACAAATTTAAGAGAGGACACACTGTAATGGTTAGTCTCCTCTAAAGAGTTTCAACAACTCCCCTGCACCAGTAGAAAATGAATGCTAATAGAGGAAAGTGATAAAGACCCCCAAAAGTTTACTAACCACAAAATGCCTACAGTTGTGGCAAGAAAGAAAAACACCAAACTGTCAGAACTCATGTTCTGCCCCACACTCACAGAGGAATGAAAACCCAAAAATGCTCAGAGAATGGTGGAAATGTTGGAGAAATACCCCTTCCTGACACATGCTGAGATGGTGGGGGCTTTCACTCTGAGGGAAGTGGAGTTCCCATGGAGGAGTTCCAGCAGGAGGCAAAACCTGGCAGCTCTCTGGCTCCGACCTCCTCTGCCCCGCAGCCATGGCAGGCAAAAAGCCTGTTCTGGAGCCTCTTGGTGCCCCTTGGCTTTCTGTCCCTTGGCTCCCTGAGGCTTGGGCTGAACAGGGCAGCCCTGCTCCCTGGGTCCCACTCCTTCCTCAGACCTCAGATTTATCATCATANTTTATTTTTTCTTTATATAAGAACTTTAAAATGTCTAACAAGTAGCATAGCATTGAGCATGTTGTTTTACTGTACCCAGACCTGATGTTAGACATTATTGTCTTCAGCTGTGAAGGGCAGTTGGGCACAAGCTGAAAGCAGTTTAAGACTGTTTATAGTCCAATGAGCAAAGAGCATCCTGAACATATTCTCAAATTTACAGGCTTCACTTTTCAACATTAGTTTCAGTATGAGTGCCATTAATGAAATGCTTTTGGATGAGGTCTGAGTACTCATCCTGGGATCATCTTTCTAAATTGTCTACATGTCCCCTGTTTCAGGGACATGTAATATAATATTCCATAGCAGGGACCAAAAAACCCAAGTTGACTCCCTCTAAAAGCAATTGACCCTAAAACATTCTTCCATTTGTAGCCCTACTTAAAATGGAATTGGTTTTTTTTGCCTACATCTGTTTTGTTAGGATTGGGCCCAAAATGGAAATTCAACACAACTTTTCCTACCAAGCTTTTTCTTTTTTAGATTTAACGGGTGATGTAAGTTTTTAGAAAATTGTCTTTCAAGAATATAGACCTGTGGAATGGATGTTCTAGGCAACAGATACATTATTTTGAAGCATCAAAGACAGAATTTAACAATTTAAGTAGGCCCTTGCATTATTGTCTTTCTAATTCCCTACTGTGCAAAGTAGACACTGAATTTTATTCTTATTCTTCATATATTAGATTTTTCTTCTGAACATGATTGTATTTACATTGTTTTGAAAAGAAAGAAAATTAGTCACGTAGGATTTTTTTCTGTTATAGAAATATATTCATTGTCCATTAGCATAAGAACAGATATTCACTCAGTAGGAAAGACTAGATCTAATGGTGAAATCTAGAATTAGGACATGTTAATAATTTTTATTACACCCCTCCAGTAATAGTCTGTTCAAATTTTCATCAGAAAAATGCTAACCATTTATAAGCTGTTGTAATGCCTTAAAATTAATAACCAATTATAAGCTGTTGTAATGCCATAAAATATGAAGAATTAATACTTTAAATTATGAATTTTATTTCATAAAATATTAAGAATTAATGTAAGTTTTTGAAATCCATATTTTATTAATTTAATCTGAAGTTACCTGTGTTTCAAAGCACTTACCAATGTCCCCAGTCACTCTGATATACATAACTGTTGCAACTTTGCACTGAGTTAAAATAGTTCTTTTTTAGTCTACTGTACTTTAACTGAATTTGTTATATCTTTGTTCCAACAGATTTTTTCATGTTCTTCTTTTGATATGGCTTTTGCAGACAAGCTTTCACTAATACAGTTGAAGAGTTTTTATCCAATCAGTTGCACAAACCAAATTCCTTTTTCAGTCCATTTGCCTATCTTTGGCATGGGAGATAGATTTCGGTTTTTTGGTAATTTTTAATGAAATATGATGTAATTTTTGTTATGCCAATTCCTGGAAGAAGTCAGAACCAGGGACGCACTTTGACGACGCGCAGAAGTTCAAGTTTAATATGAATGTTCAGTTTCACATACCCAGCAGCAATGGTTCTGTATAACAGAGTTATTGTGCAGAACATGGGTCAAATTCATTTCTTGGCTGTGGTACCTTTGCTAACCTAAGCCATTACCAATGTTTCCTGCCAAGGGATTGCTTCAGTGGTCTTTTTGAGGCTTGAATAGATGCTCTGAGAAGAATAAGAAGGGCACTTTGAGGAAGGGAATACGGCTGATAGGAAGCAGATAGATGTTTATTTACCATCCTGCCTGATCTCTGCCTGTTAGAGGTGCCCCTGTGGGCCAGGTAGGGTATACCCTTGGGTTCAGATTTCTCAGTTTAGCTCCAGGAATAGCAGAGGTCACAGAGTGGGCTGTGTCTCTGTCATTCAGCTTGAGGATGGCTGCTGATACCAACCTTCCTGATGCCACAGACAAAATCCCTGCCAAGGAAGCCAACCAGCCATCACAGCTGGTCTGGGTCAACTTCTAGGTCCATAAAGTGTTCCAGTAGTAGGGAACAGCAGCCAGGTGGAAAAGGAGCCCTAGAAGAGGAGTAGAGAGCAGAGGAGTTCTTTCTAGCAGTTGTTACCTCTCACAGCCAAACGTTTTCTTCAGTGGAGGAGTCTACTTCTAAAACAGACCCAGCACAAACATGAGTCAATGTACATATTTAGGCTATAAATGTCCTAAAACTTGAAAGTCTTTCCTGTGGCTGCTTCTCATGTTGCTGTTAGGAAATGCTAGAACTTTTCTGCACACTACGCATTTGGGTTTTTTTTTCCCCTGACACTTTTTCTTAGTTCCAAGCTTATTTCTCCCACCTTTACATAAGTTTCTGTGTGTGGAATAATGATAGGTAATCTTATTGTACTGAGTAGAAATTTTAGGTTTTAAAACCAATAAAATATTGTTGTTCCTTCTTCAATCTGATTATGAATCATCCCTTTACTTCATTGCTTCTGTTTAGTCCAAACTAATACCAGTTCCTTTTCCAGAGAAGAAAATAAGTAAAGTTTGCAACAAGAGGAAAAAAAGCCATTGACTCCTTCTGAAACCATTTGTAGCCCTATTTATTTAAAATATAATTGCATTCTTTTTGCATACTTTTATAACTGTTTTCTTAGAATTGGGCCCAGTGTGCTTTTCAGAATGGCAATCCCACACAACTTTCCTGGCCAAGGATTTTTCTTCTGTAGCTGTGCTTTACAGTTATAGGCATAGGTAAATAGTTTCTCTTCTGAGCTTCCATGCAGAAAGAATGAACCAAAGGAGAAAGGAGGACTATAAAATTATGTGAGATAGTTGCTTAGATTCATTATTCAACTTGATCGCTCTATTTCTTCCTAATTTATCAGATACTTTCTCTTCTGTGTTTTATCATTGTTACTGAATGTTGCTACAGACATTGTATTTTGTTTATGTACCATCTAAAAACATCTATTTGACATTTCAAATCCTCATAAAGTCATGTGCATGCTTCTTGATCACCATTTTTGCATCTACCAGTCAAATGTTCTGCAACATAATCTTAAGATTTTATCTTAGTCCATAATATTTCCATATTTTTAAATGGTTCCATGGAACAAGATAAAAATATACAGAATAGTAAATAGTTGTCTTAGCGGTTAGAATTGTAAAAAAAAAAAAAATCTCAGAAATGCTAGCAGTTTTCNTTCCCATGGAGGAGTTCCAGCAGGAGGCAAAACCTGGCAGCTCTCTGGCTCCGACCTCCTCTGCCCCGCAGCCATGGCAGGCAAAAAGCCTGTTCTGGAGCCTCTTGGTGCCCCTTGGCTTTCTGTCCCTTGGCTCCCTGAGGCTTGGGCTGAACAGGGCAGCCCTGCTCCCTGGGTCCCACTCCTTCCTCAGACCTCAGATTTATCATCATAAATCACTCCAAGACAGATAGTAAAATCGATAGCTTTTATGTCTGATTAAGCTGCTCTGGGTCATTGCACTGATCAAATTTAAGGTTCTGTAATGCATATTTCCTGTAATAATCTCTAAATAGGAGACTTTAGTTTGTATTGATTAAATCAAAAGAGAC
>VXBS01002152.1:83674-130515 GCA_013400255.1 Sitta europaea | reverse complement strand
GCTGTTGTAATGCCTTAAAATTAATAACCAATTATAAGCTGTTGTAATGCCATAAAATATGAAGAATTAATACTTTAAATTATGAATTTTATTTCATAAAATATTAAGAATTAATGTAAGTTTTTGAAATCCATATTTTATTAATTTAATCTGAAGTTACCTGTGTTTCAAAGCACTTACCAATGTCCCCAGTCACTCTGATATACATAACTGTTGCAACTTTGCACTGAGTTAAAATAGTTCTTTTTTAGTCTACTGTACTTTAACTGAATTTGTTATATCTTTGTTCCAACAGATTTTTTCATGTTCTTCTTTTGATATGGCTTTTGCAGACAAGCTTTCACTAATACAGTTGAAGAGTTTTTATCCAATCAGTTGCACAAACCAAATTCCTTTTTCAGTCCATTTGCCTATCTTTGGCATGGGAGATAGATTTCGGTTTTTTGGTAATTTTTAATGAAATATGATGTAATTTTTGTTATGCCAATTCCTGGAAGAAGTCAGAACCAGGGACGCACTTTGACGACGCGCAGAAGTTCAAGTTTAATATGAATGTTCAGTTTCACATACCCAGCAGCAATGGTTCTGTATAACAGAGTTATTGTGCAGAACATGGGTCAAATTCATTTCTTGGCTGTGGTACCTTTGCTAACCTAAGCCATTACCAATGTTTCCTGCCAAGGGATTGCTTCAGTGGTCTTTTTGAGGCTTGAATAGATGCTCTGAGAAGAATAAGAAGGGCACTTTGAGGAAGGGAATACGGCTGATAGGAAGCAGATAGATGTTTATTTACCATCCTGCCTGATCTCTGCCTGTTAGAGGTGCCCCTGTGGGCCAGGTAGGGTATACCCTTGGGTTCAGATTTCTCAGTTTAGCTCCAGGAATAGCAGAGGTCACAGAGTGGGCTGTGTCTCTGTCATTCAGCTTGAGGATGGCTGCTGATACCAACCTTCCTGATGCCACAGACAAAATCCCTGCCAAGGAAGCCAACCAGCCATCACAGCTGGTCTGGGTCAACTTCTAGGTCCATAAAGTGTTCCAGTAGTAGGGAACAGCAGCCAGGTGGAAAAGGAGCCCTAGAAGAGGAGTAGAGAGCAGAGGAGTTCTTTCTAGCAGTTGTTACCTCTCACAGCCAAACGTTTTCTTCAGTGGAGGAGTCTACTTCTAAAACAGACCCAGCACAAACATGAGTCAATGTACATATTTAGGCTATAAATGTCCTAAAACTTGAAAGTCTTTCCTGTGGCTGCTTCTCATGTTGCTGTTAGGAAATGCTAGAACTTTTCTGCACACTACGCATTTGGGTTTTTTTTTCCCCTGACACTTTTTCTTAGTTCCAAGCTTATTTCTCCCACCTTTACATAAGTTTCTGTGTGTGGAATAATGATAGGTAATCTTATTGTACTGAGTAGAAATTTTAGGTTTTAAAACCAATAAAATATTGTTGTTCCTTCTTCAATCTGATTATGAATCATCCCTTTACTTCATTGCTTCTGTTTAGTCCAAACTAATACCAGTTCCTTTTCCAGAGAAGAAAATAAGTAAAGTTTGCAACAAGAGGAAAAAAAGCCATTGACTCCTTCTGAAACCATTTGTAGCCCTATTTATTTAAAATATAATTGCATTCTTTTTGCATACTTTTATAACTGTTTTCTTAGAATTGGGCCCAGTGTGCTTTTCAGAATGGCAATCCCACACAACTTTCCTGGCCAAGGATTTTTCTTCTGTAGCTGTGCTTTACAGTTATAGGCATAGGTAAATAGTTTCTCTTCTGAGCTTCCATGCAGAAAGAATGAACCAAAGGAGAAAGGAGGACTATAAAATTATGTGAGATAGTTGCTTAGATTCATTATTCAACTTGATCGCTCTATTTCTTCCTAATTTATCAGATACTTTCTCTTCTGTGTTTTATCATTGTTACTGAATGTTGCTACAGACATTGTATTTTGTTTATGTACCATCTAAAAACATCTATTTGACATTTCAAATCCTCATAAAGTCATGTGCATGCTTCTTGATCACCATTTTTGCATCTACCAGTCAAATGTTCTGCAACATAATCTTAAGATTTTATCTTAGTCCATAATATTTCCATATTTTTAAATGGTTCCATGGAACAAGATAAAAATATACAGAATAGTAAATAGTTGTCTTAGCGGTTAGAATTGTAAAAAAAAAAAAAATCTCAGAAATGCTAGCAGTTTTCAACAAATATATAATAAAAAATAGTTTACTTGATGCAGGTTCAGTCTGTATTAATCAAAACCAGATTTATTTGAAATTACACACTGGCACATTGAGTTTCATTTTATAATTGTGAATGTAGTTCATTAATTTATAATGTCTGTGTGGGGAGTAAGAGAAAAATTGTTACAATCTTGTTGTTTATCACTGGTGGATTCTAGTTTATGGCTACAGATTGATTTTAAAAAAATTTAGAAAATATTTTTGAGCAGTTAGGATTTCTTAACCTGAAGGAAACATGAACACGTCTTCATATGGATATGAACTGGAAATATACGCTCACAGCCCAGAACACCAATTGTATCCTGGGCTGCATCAAAAAGAACGTGTCCAGCAAGTCCAGGGAGTTCATTCTGCCCAATTTGCTCTGCTGAGACCCCACCTGGAGTCTTGCATCTGGCTCTGGAGTCTTCAGCTGAAAGAAGACAGGGACCTGCTGCAGAGCAGGGACACAGAAATGGTGAGAGGGCTGGAGCATTCCTCCTCTGAAGAACAGCAGAGAGAGCTGGGCTTGCTGGGCCTGGAGAAGAAGATGCTCCAGGGAGATTTTATTGTGGCCCTCCAGTACTGCAAGGGAGCCTACAAGAAAGCTGGAGAGGAAGAGACTTTCTGCCTATCTCTCCAAGAGAGGACAGAGGACTGTGGTTTTGAACTGGAAGAAGGTAGATTTGGATTATGCAGAAAGCAGAAATGTTTTATTATGAGGGGATTGAGATGCCGGAACAAGTTGTTCAGGGAGGTTGTGGATGTCACATCACTGGAATTGCTCAAAGCCAGGTTGGATGGAGCTTTGAGCATCCTGGTCTGGTGAAATATGTCCATACCTAGAACTGGGGGAGAGGACTAATTGATCTTTAAAGGTCCCTCCCAGCTGAATCAATTCTGTGGTTCTGTAATTCATAGAATTCTATATTTTGCTCCATTGTCTGTAGAGCGGACATATGTTATTGTCCAAGTATGTCACAGAAATTAGATAGACATGGAACACCTCACTGGAAGATTTATCTCTTTCCATTACATTCCAGTAAGGAGCTGTTCTGTCAGAAAGGAAAACCTTTTCTCTCTTGCCTATCTAAGACTGTAAAATGTACTCTAGCTTTATTTTGCTGCACCTTTGCTATGTGTCTGTGTGCAGCTATGATCTCAAATTATTTATGGATGACTTCTTCTAAAATTAAGCAATGTTTCACTTGTAAAAATAGATTTTGTGCATGAGTTGAGCAAGCAACACTTCTTAGGAGAGGCACGTGCTGTGCTAGAGTGTCAGTTGATGACTTTCATGGCTCTGAAGCAAGGACAGATGTTTCAGTCTCTATGCAGTAGAAGACTAACCATATTTACTGGCAAAGCTTCAGGTCTCTTTTTCATGTAAATGGGTTCCTGAGGGCTTAAATACTTAAAAAAATATATATTGATGGATATTCTTTGCAAGTTTCACTAGAAACTTAAGTATCCTTTGCTTTCCCTTGTTGTCCTGCAGTGTGATGTATCACAGAGAACATTTCTAACTACTGAAGAGGCAAACCAGATCAGAACAGAATTTTTGGGTAGAGCTCTTATTGAGTTTCAGCTCTTCATAAAGAGCATTATTCCTTTTAATGAAAAAGGTTTTTATGTGTGCTTTTTGAAAATATTGTATGCTGAAAACTTTTGAGTAGATCTTGTGGAAACACTCAGCACTGCTTTTGTGCTGGCTGTCAACATTTTCTGTGTTGTTATTCACACTTTAATTTTTTTGCACTCTAGATTCCTTGTGCAGCATTCTGCACAAAGCATATCTCAGTAAGAAAAAAGACAAATAGTGCATTTTTAATTAAAACAGTCACACAAATTGGTAGGGTAAATTGAAGGGTTGTTCCTTCCTATTGAAGGGTGTGATTAATCCCACTGAAGACAAGAAACTGCAAGAAAAGGATTTGTTCTTTGAATTTGAGGAAGATACTAGCCCTAACACCTTCTTTAGGAAACAGATGTTGGATCCAAGGACATAAAAGTGTCTGTTTAAGAGATCCTTTTCTAGCCCATAGTCTTACCAGTGCCAGGTAGAGACATAGAAGGAAATTTAGAAACAGAGGGAAGACTACCCTGTGATATATGCTCCCATCACCAGCAGCTTAGCAAACCTTTGAGAAGGAGCTTAATCAGCACCACTGGGTTTGTGAACATTGACAAGTTGTGGGTTTTTAGTCCGTTAGCCAGTGGCATCCAAGACATCCTATTTCTGTGAATTCCCAGTTCAGTGTTGTATTGTGTAGAAAGTTCTTTCATCTATTTCAGACCTACTAAAAATTACTTTACTGAGTCCTTGGCTTTTTATGTTACAGTGCTTATGTTAAAGTAGTAATTAAATTCCTATTTGCCACCTTCACCACTTCATAATTTTGGAGTGTTTTGCCATCTCCCCACCTAGTTGTCTCTTTTTCAAGCTACTCTATTTATTCTCTCCTCATACAGAAGTTCCTTTATTCTTCTAATAGTCTGTATGTTGCTTTACTCTGTGTCTTGTCCTGTTCTGAAGTATATTTTGAGGAAGAATAATCAAGACAGTATACATCCTCAAGCTTCTCACACAGACACTCTTGAGTAATACTGAGATGTTTTGTCATCTTTCAAAATCTTTTTTCCCTACCTTCCTAGTAATGTTATTTTAACTTCTCGAATACCACATATGATATCTCAGAAAGCTCTTTTTGAATATATTCTCTCTGTCTGTAATAGGAACAGAATTTCAGTAACAGCCAGATGTGTTGAGTAGGTTTGCTTGGAGATCAGCTTGGACATCTCAAGAAACAGAGCTCAGCATATAATCTTCTGAGCTATTCAAAGTTTAAACATATGTGTTTCCTCAGATTCAGCCCTGTCCAGAACAAGGAATTCAATATCCATTGAAATATATGCAACCAGATTCTGAGTCTATTTATGCTATGACATCTTGTGGAATTTGTAGATAAGGCAAATAAGGATGCTAAGTACACTACATTACCTGATGTTTGAATGTAACCTGTCGTATCTGATTTTCTTTGAGACAACACTTTTTTGAGACAGCACTTCACTCTAAAGTGTTGAAGCTCTGGGAAAGCACATCTCATGTTTTAATTTTAGTCAGAAGTCATCTATTCCATGATATCAGCATAAACAATTGTCATTTAAATTCCCTAGTATTCATATAATGTAATGATGATTGGCATCAATTGTTGCATGTATTAGTCATTGTAATAGAGTCTCCTCAGAAGATGATTGTAATGTTAGCTATTTTTAAAACAGGTGTCTGTGGTTTTATGTGTTTATTTTAATTTTTGTCAATAGCTGCAAGAAGTCATTATCAGGTAGCAACATGCTATTCAATTGACATTCCTCTGGCAGTCATGCTGATAATAGAGCATTCCATTTTCATAAATATGAGGATATCTTGCTAGATAAAGGTGAAAGTCTGGTATATTTGACTGTATATTTGACTATAGGTGATATTTTGATCTGGTAGAAACAGTTTCAGTATTTTTAAAGGCCAAAATATTGAGGTGCCATAAACTCAAGGAAAAATGTAAGTGTCAAAGTAATCTTTTAACAGTGTTTATGGTTGGAAGTAATTTATTTATCTCATAATCACCAGGGCAGAGTTTCACTTTTTTTGTTACTTTTTTTAAACAATGAGTTTCCCACTCGAGCACCTTTGGGCCCCCTAAAGCACAAAAGATATTTGCCAGGTATCTGTCAGAGGCTGGCCAGAGGTCTGATGGCATTCCTTCCAATTGGAATAATCTCATGATTCTTGTAAAAGTCATTATTACTGAGATGTTTAGTTTTTGTACCAATGCCTCAATTAAAAATAATTTTATATGATTTTTTTAGCTTTTTTGTATTATCTTAGTAGAGACAAAGAAGGATCTTTGACAAAAAAATATATTTTTACATACAGAATTTTAAAACGTCTTTTATTTATGGTGTGGAACTGCATATAAGAACTAGGTTTCATTAAGGTAATAACAAAGAAAGTAAGGAAAAAGTAAGGATGTTTAACGCATCAGAAAGTATTAGAGTAATGCTGGCACAAATCCATTATTGACAGTATTTCTTTCCAGTACTAACAGAAATACCAAAAATGTCTGATTTTTTAAATTTTTCAATGTATAATACAGTGAAACATGCAAGAGACCTTTGCTCAGATTTTAAAACCATGTGAAATCTGTTTGAAACATCTATGCTCTGTAAAAAGAAGGGATTGTAGGAGAGAGATCCGTATTGGATTGTGTGAAAGAACTCTCAGACATGTGGCCATGCCTCACTACCTAATATGCCTGAAGCAGGTAAGAAGTTTTGAAGGCAAAGATGCTTAGATTTGGGATGAGGAACTGAGGTGAAAATAGACAGGATGACAGTAGGAGCACAGGGACATTGTTAGGGGAACCTGTACCTGCTCAAATACCTGTTCTTTTCATGGAAGAGGCATTTTTAGCAGCCCCCTGCTGTCAGCAGGGTGACCCTCACTCTTACAGTGTATTGTGGGGGTTTTTATTTACCTGTTAAAAACATGGTATTTATTAATAGCAGTTTTATAAAATGCAATACATGGACCTAAGTACTGACCTGACCTTCCTTTCATCACTGACAGTTCAACATAATCTCTATTTGTGCTTTTTTTCCCTTACCCTCAAGATTACTTTTAACTTTGGAGCATAAGTTAAATTAATTCTATCTTGCCAGTGCCTTTACTACATTAACATCAGCCATATATTTTAAAGTAATATGAAGTGAGATCTGTTTTAATTGAAGCTACTCAACTTCAAGTCACAGAAAGTATAGACTCAAAGATTTTATAATTTATGCATTGGCACATTCACTAATCTTCAATAAATTCAGCCTTCAGGCTCCACGAAGGAGTTGTTTTAGCATGAGGCATCAAGAAAATGAGTGCTTGTTGTGGTGTACTTTGTTGCCAGTTACAGACTTCATAGTGATGACTATTTTCTAACATGGTGAGATCCACCCAGTCCTTTCAGTTAAGCTGATTCCTTTTTCAGCCCGGAAATCAGGAATTGGTCATGGGTGAAGATCTAGAGATTAGTTATGAGAAACAAGAGAGATTCTCCTTTGGTTCTGTAGTTAGTTGCATCCTTCATGATGTAAACTTAGTTAAACAGAAAATGAGTGCATCCCAGAAAAGTAGATAGGGAGAGTATCTTCATGCTTTAAACTAAAGCTATACTAAAACTCTGGAAACTAAAGACAGGTACAAAGGTGCTTATTGGTTAAAGCATCTACAACATCAGTCGACCCAAATCAGCCTTAACTCTTCTTGAGATTAGAACAGCTACCTGAGGGACTGAAAAGTTGACACATGTCTTTCAGGACAAAAATCACAAAGACTTATTTGAGATTTGTGTCACCACTTTACAGTTCTGTTAATTCAAGCAGATGTTGGGAGCCAGGAAAGTGCAGAGATAAATGATCTTAAGGAGGCATCAGCCTAGAGCAACTGTTTCATTTGTTTTGGGGTTTTTTTTGCCTGAAGTATAATTGATCCCAAATTACAAAAATTTTATAGTAATTACACCAGGTGCTATATTTTCAATATATAGAGAGAATTTGGATATCTTTTCAATTTTAAGAAATACCAAATAGTAAAGCTTCTGTTTGTATAATATCCGAGTATGACAAACAGAAGAGAAGATATGCATTTGTTTAAGATACTCTTAAATTGTAAGAGAGAATTCATTGCATCATATTCCTTCATTACATACTTATTTCTGGATAGTGTCCTTTTCAAATATTTACCTGTTTACTAATTTATTTTCTGCCATGAGCATCCTATTCCTGGAAGGGTGAAATTCAGCTGGAATGAGCAGTGGTACCCTGTAGTACCAGATGCATCACTTTTGACTGCTGTTTGGCTAGAAACACTCATGTAGATGGATGACTGCATAAGATTAAAGTACTGACTTCTCAAGAGACAGCTACCAGTTTCTACAAAAATTAAGTAATTAGCTTTTAATTTGTTCTGCTGTGTCTGTGATATGAAGTGCTAAAAATGTTCAGATTTCTTTCTCCAGCAACTTTTCCATAACCAAACATTTATTTTCTAGAATGGAGTCTCTCCTTTGGTTTATCTTGTCTTACAGAGTTGCAGTTTATCAGAGTGAAAAGCAAACTGCTTAGCATGTAATGTCTAAAAAATGAAGACAATGAAAAATTATATATGCATGTGTCATTTGTAGATGTACCTATTCCCAATTGCATTTGCTCTTTAAATAGGCTTTTTACCATCCTTTTTTTTGCAGCCAAGCAAAATTCTGAGTCATTCCCTGTGCTGGCATTGGAGAAGCAGTTACTCAGCTCAGAACTGTTTTCTACTTGCAGAGTTCTTCAGCTTTCAAAAAATGAACTTGAGTATAATGGGGAAAAAAACTCCAAAAAACACAAAACAAAACACACACACACCCCAAAAAAAACCCAAAACAAAACCAAGCCAACAGAAACAGAAACCCAAAACAAAAACCAAAAACAGAACCAAAAAACCCCAAGGAACACACCAAAAATACCAAAGTAGCTTTCACATGCATACCTGTCTGTGATTCAAAGCAATGGTTTTGGCAAAGAATGAAGCTAAAAAGGCCAGTTTCCATGGGATGGTTGATTTAACTGTTGCATATTATCTTCTGCTTTTAACATACTTTAAGCTCTTAGTTGGCCATGTTTTTTCCAGCTCTGCACTATAAATAAGGTTTCCCTTAACCTCTTCTAGGAGGAATAAAGGTGCACCAGAACCTAGTGTCATTATGATCTCAGTTTAGAGAACAGGAGACTTTCATGGTGTAAATCCTTTTCATAGTGTAAAATGAATGCATAGTAGATAAAATAAGTTCACAGGATTTATTCACGTGAAGTTATATGAGTTTGTTAATGCACTTTTTCTTTCTTTGCAGCTATTGGCTGACAAACAAGGTCCACATTAAACGGCCCAGCACTGGTCTCCTCATGTATACACTTGCCACCAGATTTTGTGATGAAATTCATCTGTATGGATTTTGGCCATTCCCAAAGGATTTACATGGAAAACCAGTCAAGTATCACTATTATGATGATCTGAAGTATCGGTACTTTTCTAATGCCAGTCCTCATAGGATGCCATTAGAGTTTAAAACGTTGTATGTGTTACATAATAGAGGAGCACTTAAATTAACGACAGGGAAATGCATACAGCAATAAAGCACATGTAAAGTACTATAAATACAGAATACACACCTCATCATAAAGATGTTGTGGAATGGCAATGGGACCACGGTGGGGATTTGTTTCAATACCCACTAAGTCATTGGAGAAGGGTGTTATATCAGAAGTTCATAACCAGCTATTATACCTGTAAAGTGCTATATAACTAAGCTATCTTGACTGTGAGGGTTCAAGTAAGTGCCACTTTCACTAAGAACAAAGCTTGAATGTATGCTCAGTAGTGTTTACAGGATGCAGTGACACATTCATCACGAATTAAAGAAGAAAAAGAGCCTGCCAATTTGCAACTGCAATCAGACAGCCCACACAAGAATAACCAGTGGATGGAATATTTGCTTGAGTAAATAAATCAGGCTTTGACAGAAAATATCATGATGGATTTGAATAGAGAAAGTGAAGTCTGTAAGATCAAACAAATCAGTAAATGCCTTCAGTCAGAGAACTGTTTCTGATATTGTATTATAACCTCAGCTTTTGTTGCTGTTTTTCTTATTGCCATTGGTTGGGTTTTGTTGCTATTAAGTTTTGGAGCCCTTACAAGATTTCATGGATAATATGAGTAATTAAATTTTTTATCTTATGGAATTGTCTTAAGGAAAAAAGATTTGTTAGCATGGGAGGGTGGAGGGGAACATCAAATATTTTATCAAGTCTTATTGTGTTGTGTCCTGCTGTAACACAATCCTTAACATCCCAATTGTTTTTCTAGCTACTGTTGTCAGTACCCATTATATTACACCATGCAGATACCATTTTTGTCTGACTTAGAGAGTTTTTCTCTCCTGTACAGATTTGAAGACATACAAGAGGGTGCCCTTGTTTTCAGTGCCAAAGATTACTTTTATATACATTTTTTTCCTTATCTTGGAGAAATGGTATGGATTTATGTTTCATTGCTGCTTAAGGGAACATATTCTTTGTTATTTATATTTTTTAAGCATCTCAGATCAAAGCCTCTTTACTGACTTCGCATATAGAATTCTTCAGAAAAATCTGCGGGAGTAAAGAAATTACTTCATGCATTCAAATATAAATGTGTGTATATATATACAGTTTTATTCTTGGTAGAAAGGAAAAATCTAAAGAAACTCAGGTGACAGTGGAAATAAAGGAAAAAAACCCACCTAGCCAGTTAATGGAAAAAAATGCAGATCATACAGTTCTTTTAAACTTCTGATGCTGTTAAACGATCTCTTTATTTAATATACCTCTTTTGTATCATCTAGATGTTCTGATGTGTAACTGACTGAAATAACGCAGAGCTGCATTATCTCACAGTTGGTTTTTTGATCATCAGTCTTGTTTATCAAAAAAAACAAGTGTTCTTTCACTTCCTTCTTTCCAAAAAAAAAGAGAACAAGAGTTACAGGAGCATAGGAGAGGGTGGAGTGTCAGTACAGCGTATATTAAGAAACAAAACTTGTCATCCTATGGTATATTTTAGTGCTAAAGGAGCACATAAATGGGTAACATGATGGTTTCACAACTTTCCTTTTATGCTTTTTTCACATCTATGCTGTTATGCTTTGCCCTTATGCCTAAGGAGTGGGCATGCAGGTATATTATATGGCTATTTTCTTGTTATGTTTTCAGAACTGTATTAGTTTCTGGTCTCTATATATGATAGTGTATTATCTACTGAATTTTGAATTAGTTTGAGCAATTTCATATGCATCACCACTCTCACAAACATTTACTAGCTGAAAATGCTCTTTATTACCCATTTTTTCCTCTTAAGTTCATATATTTCATCAAGCATGGTTGGAGATACGTGGTTGTGCAAATTTGGTAGCTAATCAATGTCTTGCAGCCAAATGTTACAGGAAGTAGAAAGTCAGTTCTGTTTTATGTAAGACACAGTAACATCTTTCCTTATTCAACAGACTCTACTACCTAGGACAGTTTACTTTGGCCACATGCTAATGTGCAATAAGCAGTCCTAACATGCATCTCACTGAAACCAAGGCATCACGAGGAACTAAACAGCCATGCAGACTGGAATATGTTTAATTTGTTGCTGACAAACCAGAGGGTGCTATTTATTCAATATGTACACCTTCATTTTAATACAAGGTTCTTTCTTTGATGAAGGGCGAGCATATTCCTGTTCTTGCTATTAGGGTTTTGCTGCTGTTGATCTTCTAAAGCACGTTTCATATACATTGACAAAATTGCTATTGAAATAAAGAATTCACAGATTGCTGGTCTGTCAGAAGCTCAGAGAAACATCTGCTCAACTTTATCTTCTGGGAATGTCTTTCTTCTCTCTAGTGTCAGGCCATTGACAAACGGCACACGCAAGTTGTCTAAAATATTAACTGACAGGTGATTTCGTTCACTTGTGGAAGATTCAAATATGCCAATTGATTATGTGTCTGACAGCAAAGTCAGTGGGGACTCTTTTATTCCTTGGCAGCAAAAAAAATGTTTGTGCAAATGAATAAATGAAAAGAATATCATTTCAATAGAAAGATAGGTGAGAAAATTTGCCTTTAAAAGTCAGCAGACAAATTAGACCTTGGCCTAAGCCTTGGTTTTGCATGCTTCACATTTGATTTTCTACAAGTGAAGTAAACTTTAGTACATAAGCCATGGAGTCCAGATTTTTACCCCTGTTGCTAAATTTCTCTGACTTGGTTTGGCACAAGACATGACAGTAGCACCTGCTTCAAAGACAACAGAGTTTCCCCATACCTCCTCAAAACTGGGCCTTAACCTCATCTTCTGCAGGCTTTCTGCCTTCAGTACTGCACTCTGGGACACGGTGGGCTGTCGGCTCAGGGCTCTCTGCTGTCATCCACACTCATCCTTCTTGCAGCACTCTCCCCTCAAACCAGCTCCTAGGTGTGCCTCCCTGGTACCAAAACCATGGCACTCCACACCAGTACACCTCTTCTCTCACCTGCCTCACTTTGTCCTGAGCTGAGGTGTGATGTAGTGAGAGGTGGGTCTCAAACTATCCTCGAGGCAAGTAGCAGTTGTGCTCTTTGACTGCATCGGTTTTCACAAGCACTAGGGGTCATTTTACGCTGTTGTTCTTGTGTAAAACCTGTGTCCATGTGGAGCCTGAAGGTTCTGGGAGGCCCCCTGCAAGTTGTTTTGACATGGTTTGTGACCAACAGTTCCTGCTTGGTCCAAGACAGGCCCAGGACTTTCCCTGTTTGCACTCCACAGCTGGGAAGCTGCAGCTATGGACTCATTGCAGACGCCCTTCTTACCTTTCCCTCATACCTCCTGGGGCTCCTGGAGCTTTCCTGTTAAGGCACCCCAGGACCTAAATGGAAAAACAGATTACTTCTACTGTGTGACTTTTTTCCCTAAAGGTGACCCAGGCCATTGCAGCAAAATCTTAACTGCTGTATAGAGATTTTGAGGTGGAACAGATTTCACTCTGTGGTCCTTCACTGGTTAGCAGTCAACAGCTTAAGCCTTCATAGCTGCTTTGAGAGATTTCTGTTGTTTATCTTATATTCACATCTCTGCTGCCCACAGCACTGAGCAGATAATCAATTTATATCACAATTACCATTTTCGTAATCCAACACTATCAATAACTAATCCAAAATAGTAGGATAAAAAGGAACATCTCTAATGTTGTAATGTTATCTGCCCTGGTGAGGAAAAACTGAAATGCCAATCAGATGTGTTCAGAGCATTCCTCAAATTTATCCTCTCATCAGCTATATCAGTTTCCTGCTGCAGTTCCTAAATGTACATTAATAAGAACTGGAAAATAAATCCAGACACCAGAACAGAAAATAAATCCAATGTATATTTTTCCAAAGCTTATGGCAGCTTTGTGTTAAACAACTTGATTTCATTCAGATAAATTGATTGTAAATTGCGTATTAAGATACATGCGTATTAAGATACATTAATGTTTCTGTGACAGTCTTTCATATTTCATGCAAATAATAGATAAATGTTTGATTGTTAACATTTCAGCTTTGGGACAGTTTTCTTCCACAGCTCTGAGCCACTCTCCAGATATAAGATCTACTGAACCTTTCAAATCTGAGTCTGACATGTAATAACGACTGTATCATTCTTTTGTTAAACAATATAATATGAGCAACATGTGGTTGAGGTCAGTACATTAATTGACTGCAATTTGAAGAAAAACAGGTGCGGGTTCGGTACCTTTATTTAGTGGCTGATCTAGCAAAGTGCTAAGCACTCTTTGCAGTGACTTTCCTGGGAGAGATGTGTCCAGGATTTAGATGGGGATCTAGATTAGCATATTTCAGGATAGAACTCTGAAATTGCACATTATTTATTTTTAAGAGCACTGTTACTTTGTGTAGGGAAAAGCACAATTGTTATAAATGTAGATAAAGGAGAGTACTACTGAGTGTTTGTCATACAATTTCTGTGGTTCAAAGTGTTGATATATATTCTCTCAGAATTGTCATGTTTGACACTGTTAGTCTTATTTCAAGTACAGCTATGGGGATTGTTTTTTATTTGTATAACTGAAAAATAAAATTTTTCCTTTCATGTTTTCTGCTATATTCCGTTCCATATTCCTTTGCAGCACAGTTATGGTAATTTTATCAGTCTTGTGTTAATTTTAAGAATCTGTAGAAGAAGAGCGTCTGCTCCTTTAAGGTGTCTAGTCAGGGACTTTCTCTACACAAAACGGTATATTAAGAAAAGGAGGAAGCCATAACAGGAACAGAGAGACAAAAACTTGTGTGACCAATAACAAGGGAGGCAGAGATGAGAACCGAAACTAATGAGTCACACAAAATGGTACGGATAGAGTGTAGGATTTTTTATTCTGGTGTGATTTTCTGATCAAAGACTTTGTCAAATGGGATAGTAATGAGAAGAGGGAAACAAAGTATGTGGAAATTCAAACCTGACAGGCAAATCATAATGGAGACAAAGAGAAGATGCCGAACTCATCAGTCACACTGAATAGTTGTCAAGATACTGTGGGCAAATGGGACTTTGCAACTGATAAGGATGTAATCCTTGGGGTCCAGGATATTAGAGGGGAGTTGGTGGGTGTTTGCAAATGGGGCAGTGCACAGGGGAGGAAGAGAAAAGGAAGAGACAGAAAAGGGGCCGGTTAGGTGTAAACCATGGCAGGTCAGTGTGTTTGTCTGTCAGATTCTGAAGGCTGATTGCCCCAGTCTGTGTAAAATCCATTAAAATCTTCTCTTACCTCCTTTTCTGTGTAATCTGTCTGTCCCATATGTGTGCATGCTGGACAGACTCAGTGCCAGATAGTGGGGGACTGTTGTGAGAGGATTGGGTGCCAGCTGCTGGAGTGCTGGTGAAGGATGTGGATGCCCCTGGCCTGTCATGTTAGCTGCTGGAGTCAGTGGTGGGGGTCTCAGTCACTCTAGAACTACTGAATGAAGGGCTTTATGCCAGGGGAGAGGGTGTTGCATTGGATACTAGGGAAAATTCCTTCACTGAAAGGCTAGTTAGGCATTCAAACAGCCTGCCTGGGGAAATGGTGGAGTCAGAGCTGAGGGTCATGGTGTAGTGGTGGATTTGGTAGTGCTGGGTTTACAGTTGTGCTCAATGATTTTAAATGTCTTTTCCAACCTTAATGCTTCTGTGATTCAGTGTCAGCACTGTAGCAACTAGTGTTCCCTAACATCCTCTTGGGGTGAGGGAATGCATGTTGGGTGTTCCCAAAACCAGCTGCTGGGCAGGCTCTGCATGAGAGAGGCAAGTGAGGGGATCGGCACTGGTTGCTGCAGTGGAACCACAGGTCACAGATATCTGTGTGGTGCCAACTGCTGGCACAAAGTGTCTGTTCTCCCCAAACCTGGGGAGATGAGGTGCATGTGGCCATCACCAACAAACTTCATCTGGACTAGCAAGCTGAGGACACCATGGGTCTGATGAGGGGGACCAGGACGCGGGCAGGGGTGCCAGGCAGATGGGTCTCCATGAACTTGTGTATGCTCATGAACCTGGAGAGTTCCCAGAGTGTTGCACCAAGGACCTTCTGCCTGCCAGCACAGGGGGAAGAGCAGGGAGCCCTGGGGTACTGTGCAGTGAGTGACCAGCCACGTCAGTGTCCTCTGTGTGACAAAAGGACGTGTGCTCAGCTTCACTTCTGTGTGTGCCTGGAGATGAAAAAACACTGCCTGCAGTCTGGGCAGAGACCCTGGCCCCCAGGCTCTGGGTATCAGCCAGATGGGAGAGGTCCTGGCCCAAATGCCCCATTAATAGAATCTATTCTAAAATGTTTGAAGCAAGTCACAGGAGAGCAAAACTGACTCAGTGATATCTAGATTTAAAGTCTGTATGCACTTTAGATTTTTAAATAAAATGGAAAAAATTGTGCTCAGTGATTGTAAGAAGGAGTGCAGAAATCGTAGATAATACTGCAAGTACCATAGAGTGTATTTAAAGCCTATCAAATCCATCACTATCAATAATAGATTCAAGCAAAAACAGACTTCTAAACCTTTACCAGACACGTTGCAAAAGGAAATACACACCTCCATTCTGGTTATAGATACCAGAAAATATTCCCAACTTTCTCTATTATGAAATGGATATTTTTATGCTATAATTGCAGTTTCAGTCTTCACACACTGTTAGAGCTTATGTATCTTTGAAAATTCTATGACAATGTTCTTTTTCATTACACAGGAAAAAGAGAGGCCAAATTTTGCTGAACTCTGCTTATGGCTCTGTAATATTAATTAGATTATTTTAAATTGCTATCCATTTTTATTGATGTGATGACTTTTGATTGCTTACTGCAGCAAAAATATAAGCATATAATTGATAATAAGTAATTATGTTCATGAAAAATTACTGCACTGTAGTGAAGACCTGCTTACCCTGGCACTGTTCAGCCACACTTTCTCCTGCCACTTCTGAAAGTGGCCTCATGAACCTCTCTGTATTCAGTGGATGCCTTATCTCCTGCTTCTTATATCCCCAAATAAATGCACAAATCAATAAGATGTTTACACCCTTTTCTTGCTGCAAAACTTTGAAGATTTTTGATAAGATTCAAGTGCTGCCTTAAGAAACCTGATTGATGAAATGAAAGACTGCTTTCCCAAAAGCAGGTAATTTCCACTTCTGGTTTACTTGTCCCTTTGTGGCTTTCGGATGGTAACAGAGGTAGCCAACTGCACACATAGCTAGTAAGCAGAGTAGTACTGAGCTGGTTGGAAGAGACCTCTGGAGATCCTTTAGTGCAACCCCATTGCACTAAATATCCATTTTGGAATATCTCCAGAGATGGGTGCTCTGCAACCTCTCTGTAACCCATTCCAATGCTCTGTTTACCTCAAAATTAAAGCTTTTCCTCATATGGAGATGGAACTTCTGTGTTTCAGTTTGTTCTGCTGCCTCTTAGAGAGGCTGTGGTCCCAAAGAAAAAGAATACTTCTTTCCTGGAAACTAAAATGTATTCTAAAGGAAGTGCAATGAGAAACATAAAATGGCAAAAAGGAACAAGAAGGATCCACTCTACAAGGGAGATGTTGCTTGAGTCTCAATGCTCTTTGATTATTTTAGAGCAAACAGCTGCTAGATCAAAAGCCAACACAGATATCTCAGGCAGTGTTTCTTCTTTCAGTGCTTCTGACTTGATTTTCCTCTGTATGTTTCATCCATGTAGCAAGCAAAAGAATGAGCCTTGCCTTCTGACTGAAGTAAAAGTTTGACTCCTGCCTTTAAGCAGTCTCCATCTAAAGCACAATAAAAGGCATTCCTGGAATGCCCCTGCCAAAAAAAACCCCTGATGACTCACAAGGATGCTATCAAAGAATTAAGACCCAAACCTATGTAAAGCAGGAAGAGTTACTAGTTCCAGTGTCAGAATGGGCATGGACAGTCATCCAGGGCTGCCTGAAAATATATTCTGTACATAAAATGAACCCGTCCAAATATCATTATTATGTGATGTGTATCTCCAAAAATACTTGTAAGAGATGTGGTATTTTTCTAGTAGGTCTTCTTGTGTCAAATTAGTAAGCAATCTCTGAAATCCTGATAAAGTGGATTCACACTCACAAAGTGTTTTGCTAATACAGAGGTGATGAAATGGGCTACTTCTCTGGATGGCAGCATATAGTCAAGTGCAAGCACCTTTTCTCAAAAAAAACCTGATTAATTAGTTGTACTGTTCAGTGTTCCAAGGACTTTTGCTTCCTTATTACCTCATGAATATTATTCTCAGTAGCTTCTTTTACTTTCAGAGATCGACAGTTGCTATTAAATCAACTAATTAGGCAACTTATCTGCCTCCATTCACTACCACATTTCTCAGGCTTAACTTCATGACTCAACAGCTGTTCTGGGACATCCAAATCCTAGTTTACAGACACTTCCACGCTGCACTAACAAGAAAATACTTCAGGTCTTGTATGTTCAAGAACAAGTGTTTGAGCAGACCATTCACATGTTGTTTGGCATATAATCCTCTGACTGTAGAAAAGCAAGAATCAAAGTGAAGGTTAATGGCATTGTAAGTGTATGAAAATAGAAAGAAAAAAAAAAAAGTAACAAAATAAAAAGAGATGCTTTCAAATATCTCCTCAGCTCCATGGCATTCACCCTTTCCTCTGCAGGGCTGTCTGCTTGCTCTCCAAGCTCTCTGTTCTTCATTCTGCTGAAACATTGGCAAGTGCAAGCTGAGTCCTAACTCTGTGTGCAGAGAGACTTTGAAGCTTGAGGCAATGTTATGTAGCACTGCAGCAACCTGGAGGAAGAATAACTGTTGTGGTAAGGTACTCCACGTGGATGGATTGCTTCTTTAAGAAGAATGAAGGAGTAGTCTGGGCAGTGGATTGTGATAATGCTCTTTGCTCTGCTTGTACAGCACACAGACAATTCTGTGTTACACAAGAAGCATTCAGTACTGTAATGGCTCTCTTTGTCAAAAAAATCAATGTGTAAAGCCTGATTTTACAGTTGTGTTCAGCTCCTCTCATGCCAGCTGCATCACTGCTGTATCCACCTTCCATCTTTACACATCCTATGTCTTTTAAGCCCTCTCACTGAGCTGCTTCCTCTTCCAATGATCCCACATCCCTGCTGTATTCACTGTTGGAGAATGGGAAAAAAGGACCTGGTCTGCAAAGACAGGAGAAGCTCGTAAACCAGGAAGCTATGCAAGCACAAATATGCCCATGCTAATAAATCTGATTCCCATTTAGGGGACTGTTGCTGCTGAGGGAGTGCAGAGTGGTAATTGTCTTTTCTGCAGGAATAAATATGGTGTTCCCTCTTCCTCTGCTCCTTGTAACTTACTCATTTACAAAAAGTCCTAAGAATTTAGAATGTCTAAGTCAGCTACTCTTGCAAATATGGCTGAATTTGATCAAGGGGTTAATACGGAATCAGAGAATTATTTAATTTGGAAGGGGTCTCTTAACATCATCAAGTCCATCTCCTGCTGCTTGAGCTGGTTCAGATAGAGTAGTTTGCCCAGGACCATTTCGTGTTTTGAAGACCTCCAATTATGAAGACTCCACAACCTTCCTGGGCAGCCTGGTCCTTTATTTCACCAACCTTACAATAAAAAAAACCCCAATTTTTCTTGTGTTTATATGGTATTTCCAGTTTTTAATTTGTATCCTTTCCCTCTTGTGTTGTCAAAGTGCAATACTGAGAAGAAAATGGCTCCTTCTTCTTTCTTTACAGGCATCATTTATTTATATACAATTTTTGAGAGCCCCCCTAAGCCTTCTGCAGACTGAACAGTTCCAGTTCTTTCAGCCTTTCCTCATACAAAAGATGCTTTGGACCCTTAAACTTCTTCATGGGCCTGTGCAGTACTCATTGGCTAAATTATTAGGACGAACTGACAGCAGCATCATTTAAAGATTATTGCTTTAGCAAACCAAGATGAAGTTATCTGTACCTAAAGACAAAAGAATATGACTATAAATAGAAAGATACCCAAACAAAATTGTTTATGTTGTCAATGAGATAAATCCTATTTCTTGGTCTTGCTACTTCTGCTAGTATTGGAACACCCTCACTGGGGTGCTGGTTGAGATGTAAAGGCAGATGAGTAGCAATCCAGACCATATTCTTCCCCTTTCATTTTCAGCAGCTTCTTGCCTGGAGCTTGGGATGAATGTTGGAAAGATGATGTGCAATTCTGATAGGGAGAGTAACTTGCTTCACAGGAACAATATGTACCATGTAGTCCAGGAGAAATTTGTTCTTAAATTCTTGTGATTGACTAGAGCCAGATTATATTTTAATAGGTTTAACATGGCTTTTGTAATGAGCATGGTAGAAGAAAGGCAGCTGGAGACAGAACCCTGCACTGGTGCCGAATTCTCCCCACAGCAGCTGCAGCCTCCCTCCCTTCTGAATGCCGAGAGTGCAAGAGAGCAAGGAGCTGCCCCAGCCCCCTTTCCCCAGCCCAGTTCTCAGGATATCTCTGTCCCTCTGAGAGAAACCCACTGGCAAAAAGAGAGAGTAGCCAGCCAGACCCCTGAGCAGTGGCCACTTTTAGCTCCCTTAAGTACCTGGTTGTTATTGTGTCTTATCAACAAAATGGGAAAAAATTTCCTAAGAGGAACAAACAGAAGGAAAAAATCCTAAACCCCAACACTAGAATACATCATAGTTTTGGTAAATTATAGTTTTGGTAATTTTAGTTTAAGTTCAGGTCCTGTGGTAATGAAAGTCAACAGAAAGTCACAAATGGAGTAACTGAGTTAACACAAACATCCTTCTGTTCTTATATAATGCATATCTAAAGGGGGGGTCACTAAGCAGAGTATCTAATCTGCTGTAACAACAGTAATAGTTAATTAAAATTTATAAGGGAAAGTTTGAAGTTGTTGCCTTGAGATGGTGGTCTTATTTCATTGTGTGTGTTGTTTATTTTCTTGTGGGGTTTTTGTTTGTTTGTTTGTTTTTTAAGAAAAAATATGACTTTTTTAATGAAGGTGTTCATTTTTTGCTGGCTTCTTTCGTCCCTGGCCGTGTGTCCAGGGGCACCTGTTCCTGGCTGAGAACAGCCTAGGAATGACAGAAAGCATTCCCTGCTTCCCACAGGTCTCCTGATCCCTTGTGCGGGGTTGGAAGTTTAGGGAAGGCACTTCTGCATGGCAGTTTATTCTTCTGAAGGGGGTGCAAAAGAGGCAGCAGGACCCCAAAGCCCAAGCCTTTATCCTGGGTGCTCCCGGGGGTGTCACCATGGGGGGACAGGGACAATGGGACAGGGTGTGGCCAGCCAGGGACAAACCGAGCTGTTGGGGGGTTAACGGGGGAATACTGCTAGAGGGTAAACAGCTTAACCAGCTCAATATTCATTATCACAGGAAAACGCCTGTGTTCAGCCAACCTTCTATCACAAGGCACTCACTCCATCTTCACCAGGTCACCAATCCACTTCACTAGGCAGGAGATCATAGAAACAGGAAAACTGTGTAACCTGGGGGCAAGAACTCAGTAACTGCAAGAAATTCTTTAATAGTTATAGCAGAGACACAGTTTTCTATTTGCAGGCCAAAATCCTGAAAAGGAAGGTCAAACAGATAGGCAGTGTGAAAGAACTAGTAGAAGATCTACAAAAAATGATTCAGCTGTATTTTTACCAGTCTTTGAACTTCACAGGAGGTTCCATTACCCTCTGGCTGAACACAGGATAGGAATATTTGGAAACAGTCTCTGACTTGCAGTGGCATTGTTCTGCATGGCTGTTGAATAGAATACAGGCTCAAATTTAAGCCATTTCTTCTAGACCTGCCTTGGCAAAATAGTAAATATTTTACAGAACAGAGCAAATAAAGCATGCAGATAGGTATTTACTTAATTTATGAAGTATTATAATATTTCTGACCATCCAAATCAGCTTAAAGCTAACTTGGTGCAATAAAGTTGATCATTAAGATTTTTAAGCAAGCTTTAATTTGACAAAGGCAAAAGCTCTTGCTTTTGAATGTTGAATAACTTATAAATAGGAATGATCCATAACACATATGACTTCAGACCAAGCTCATTAATAGGGTGGGTGTATATCAGAACAAAAGAGTTTTCCTTTGCCCTAGATGTCACTGCTGTCGCTGATGATGCAGCTGACAGAGAATTCTTCTGAATGCTTTTTCTTTTCCTTCTCTTATGATGGAGTCACAGTTAAAAGTGAAAGGAGTCCAGGTAGAAAATAGGTGAGTATTATACAGACAACAAAGCAAAAATCTCATTGGTAAGTGTGTTTACTTTTGTCTGTGCATTAGATCAGCTTACTTTCACAGAATGGTGACCAAGCAGAGATGTTTGACATGGGACATGAGTAGCTATATATTTTTATAACAGTTTTACTAGAAGAATAAACCTTTTGTTTCCTAAAAAAAGGAATTCTGGAATAATGACTGAAACCACTGGTAGAAACAAGTACATGAAGGGAAGCTTAGTTAGGAGAGTAGTGAGTAGTAATGTGGTGATGGACAAATTACAAGGACCATAAACATAGCAGAAGGGAAAGAGTTTGGACAGCTGATGTTAAAGGTGTGATCCTGCTGCTCTTGCCATGTAAGTAAAGTGCTCTCAGCTGTGCCAGTGTCCCCTTCCAGCACCTGGGACAACCCTATTGCTTGAGCTTCCTCTCATCTGTAAAACAAGATGCTCTTTTGTCACTGCTGGTGGTAAATTTTGATCTGACTAGGTCTGGGGGGCAGAGGAAAGTGAGAGAGGAGTGTTTTTTTAAAGTGGTTCTAGGGAAATACCATCTGTGTGAGTTTGTTTCAGAATATCAGCACAATTAAGCCATTAGCATTAGTGCAGCCACTCGGGCTGTTTGAATCTTAAACTGTTAGAATGAGATTCATCATTGCAGAAGCTTTGTAAACATGTGTTTTATAAGCATTTATAAACATTTAACCATCAGTTTCCTCATCCTTGAAACCTTACACCAGTTAGAACTCGTAATGTTACACAGATCTGTTAAAATGAGTGAAAAAAACCACATTTTTTCCTATGCCTTGGATAGCATTGACAAAGTACATGGATTATTCATTCAATATATATCATAAATTGCCACATTTTGTCAGACATTACTTTTTTTTTTTTTTTAGTAAAATATACCATTTAGGCTTAATCAACTTCTGGGATTAAAACTGAGTTCTTGAGCCGACGCCTCTGGGTTGCTGCTAATTGCTGTCAAGCTCTCCTCTTACTTTAAAGACTTTCCTGCAGCAAACCAGAAATTAGGATTTAGAGACAGCTAATAGTTAGATTGGGTTCTGATGCCGTGTAGGTTTAACAGCAAAAAAAATCAATGCTTTCTGACAATGAGAAAAGCCAGCAGGATGCAGAAATAATCAAGAGGTGGAAATATTTCATATATACACATGCATGGGAAAAGTGCCGGGAGTTAAAAGTGCCAAAGAGTTTTTGAAAGGAACTGAAGACTGGCAAATGTCAACAGGAAAGGAGTGATACCATTTTAACAGTGAGGCTGGTTAAGTAGTCTGACATACACTAGAAATAAATAATTATGGTAGGTGGGAAAACAAAACTTTTCTGGAGGAAGTATCCTCCTGAATATAGAAGAAAGAAATAACTAAAGCAGGGTCTAAAAGCCCAAAAGCCTTTGCCTTTACTTTGTTATACTTCTTGTTTTACAGAAATGAGTCCATTACTTCCTTATTTTAAAGAGGTAAAAGTTTCTGCTTGGAGTGCTGTATGAATGCGTGAGCTGATTCAGGGATGCCTTACATAGCTGAATCTGGAGAAGAGGGCGTTGTGGAGATTGGGAACTTTGGGAGATTATTGTTTGCAAAAGAACCAGGTAAGCCTTCAACACTGCAGCCAGCCTTGCCAGCAGGATCTGTGTGGAAGCACCCCCAGACTTCGTGCACTGCCTTGAAGAACAGGAGATGTGCTGAAGCGATTTATGTTACCAGAACACTGACAAGATCTTTCAGCTGAATTCATGAATGTTATTATTGGGGAAAATTTGTATTTCTGTGGCACTCTGGGAGGAAATAAATGTGACAGAAAATCAGTCTTACTCCCCTAGATACTTCCTAAGCAGATCCTGTATACCATCATATATTGATGATGGGCAGGCCTTGCTTCTCCAATGTACCCTGCACTGACATTTTACAAGATCTTCTACAGTGCTTAAAAGCTTCCAGCACCAAAGGGATTAAATTTGTAATGTGGAAAAGGTTCATGACAAGAAAGAACTGCCCTAATACACAGGCTGGAAATATAGGACACTTGAGGAATGACATAATTGCAGCCCACTTTCTGTGTGCCCAGAATCCAAGTAAAATTTGAGTCTAAACATATTGCACTAGCTTCAATGCATTGTTACACTAATATCTTCAGCCTCTTAGAAGAATTCATTAACTTAGTATTGGCATGCTAACAGAACTAAACATATTCTGATTTTCTTCAGATTCCTTTTATTTAGCTCAAAATATGGGCAAGACAAACTTTCGTATGGTCACATACAAAAATGTTTCACAGAACACAGAAGAAATCTGATGAAAGTTTTGGTACAAAGCAAGTGTAGATGAATAAAAGATTCTCCAAAAAGTCTGTACACTCATTTTTTTTATGTCTGTTATCAGATAAAATTGACATATGCCAAGTAGGATTCCCATTGACAAGGAATTACATTATCTTGTGAAGAGACATATGACACACAATCAGTACAAAATATATTAACCTTTGTGTAAAGGCAGTTGATATTTGGAAATTATGTGCTCAAGGAATGGTCACATTATTTTTGACAACGATAGGGGAGAGAAACAAGAATATTGTCACAGCACAGGACCCAGAATGAACCACTAACTATATTTCTTCAGCAGAAAAATGACACTTTGGAGAAGGGAGACTTTTATAGTGAGAATGTGACATGATTCTAGGAAGAGTCTTGAGAACCTAAGTAACTCTGTAATTTATGTACTGAAATGTCTAAAAATCACATGCTTCATCCTGAATGAGGACCTTTATGCCCTCATTTGTCCTAGACCTTTACCCCTCTCATTTTTCAGCACCCAGACAGATACCAAAAATGGTCAATCTGAGTATTTTAAGCTGTCATTAACACATTGTCCAGTATATGCTCAGCTGCAGAGCAAAGCATCTCCAGAAGAGCTTAAGCAGTGCGTGTGTGTTGTGTTTGTTAAGTGGTGTAGATCTGAACTGTTTCCTTCTGTTGGAAGGTAGGTGCAACTAGTTGGTTTGGGGTGGAGGATATTTTAATTTTTAGACATTTAGATGAAAGTCCTACATTTCTGCCCACCTTCTAGGAGAGCTGTAATCTTGTCAACAGAGATATGAAAGTCTTGATGATACAGAAGTGTTCATTGTAGAAATATTTAGAGTAAAATATCTGCAGGTAGTTGAATGTTACACACTTCTCCTGTCATGCTAAGTCAATCCTGGGGCAGTAGAAATGACCTGCTTTAGGGTTCTAGACATACATTCTGACTGCTTAGGCATGTTTTAGGTAAAAAAGAAAAAAACTATATTTTAGGACAGGCAAATTGAAAAACCAATTGACTGATACATTTAAATATTTCAAGTCCAGTGGAAAGGGAGCTCCTTACTCAAATGCTGTATGAAATAAACCTTCATTTTAAAGATATGCAATATGTCAAGTTCTTTGACATTCTTCTTTTTTTTTTTACTCTTTTGAGTATTTAAATTTAAAAATTGTAACTTTTTTATTCTGAAGGTCTTATAAAAAAGAAAAGGTTACTTAAGGAATCTACAATTGAAAATAATATTTTTGTATTTCCAGAAGCTTTGTCCTTGAAAAGCAGAAAACATTCATACCACATCTTTGTAACACATTATCTTTTGTCACTATATAATATCTTTTTTCTACTAAGCTATTCAGCTATTCCACAAAAGCGTTTCATCAGTTTTTCTATAAAACATGCATGGAACGTTTATGCAGATTTTCAGAAGGCAGTAAGTTTCAAACATATGTAATTTAATGGAACAGCTGCAGCTCTAGCATCTTCAGTTTGTGTGATAAAAGTGACAAACTGCAAAGCTGTATTTGTCCATCTCTGCATTCTTTGTTCCATGGAGCAACCACTCAGCAATGTTAGAGTAACCTTTGAGATAGGTTAAGCTGAGCCAAAGTGTCCTAGAGAGACCTGTCAGTCACTGAACTGCTACCAAGAAAGAAATCCTTTAGTCTGCATACACTCAGTCTGCAGGAAACTGGGAAACACTAGAAAAAAACCCAGCACCTTTTTTTTGTTGTTTTTTTGAGTTTTGGGGTTTTTTTTCTGATAGCAGCCAAACATAACAGAGACCTATAAGTGAAAATTTTTAAAGCTAGCTGCATGCAAAGATGTGGGCAAATCGTTGCAAAGTTCTTGATCCCTCTACCCACAGTGTGAATTACTTTTGGCACGGATGTACTTATAGGAAAAGGCTTTGGCACTATTAACCTGAGAGACCTAAAAACTTATGGGAAGGGCTGGATATTGAAACATCCATGGCATTAAATACCCTCAGGTTAATATGGTGCTTGGCAGGTAAGTGTGTCGAAGCTTTATGCATACAGGCATTCTTGTAGGCTTTAAAATAATCCTATTTTCTAGAAAGAATTACAGAAATACACCCTGACTTGGTGCTTCTTACTGCTTGAGTGAAAATACTTAATTCTTAGCAATGTTTTCCAAAAGTTTACATTCCTCCTGACTGAAAATTTAGCTGAAACAATATATTTTTAAAAATTAAAATGGAAGATTAATCTCAAGTGGGGAGTATTTTGGGCTTCAAATTTGTTTGGGTCAGCATGGGATGCAGGATCCAAGAGATGAGAGTGCTGTCACAGCTCTTATCCACACCCTTTTCCTTTTCCCTGCCAGCAGGATGAACTAGAGGAAGTTCAGGCAGTGCTGAGAAGTCAAAGGCAGCAAACTGAGTTTTACTGCCAGAGCATCAAGTGTCTCAGGCATCCTGGTCTCTTCAGAGGCTGCAGTGCAGTATCAACATGACAAGCAGCAGCACAGTTGGGTTTGGGTAGATTTCTTCCCAGAAGAGTCTGTGCATCTGTTTACAAAGACGAAAGAGGGTGAACACGAGCACTGACAGAGAAATTGTCTCATTTTCATTTTTTTGCTAATCATGTTTGAACAGTGGATTGGATTAAACCAGAATACGATCTCTTTATAATTTTCAGTAATTTTTGCGTCTCTTTTTGCTTGCAACTTAGCAAGTTCTTAAAGAAAAATCCTTTAGAAAAGAGTATGCAAATCACACATGAATGAAAATTACTGAACAAACATTTAATTTAGGGTCCCTTGACCAGAGCTAGAGACAGCACACCAGGAAGTGCTCAATAACCCTTCACATCTCTGCTGGTTATTTGCAGGATGTCCAGTTGTTCTCATGAAAGCTTTGAATTCCATGTTGGTCACAATTTTCAGGCCTCCATTCACACTGTTCCACATTGTGTGCAGCAAGACACCATCAGGAATGAATTTTTTCTGCTTGGAGTCTGTAGTTAACGTCCCAGAAAAACATCTGTGATGAGCCAAAACAAAGTCTTTCAAAGACAGCTGCCATAGCCCAGCTGAAGTGCTGCAGCTGAAGTGACCTTGTTAAAACACAGTTTTCATTTTAATCAAAAGAGATTATTTTGTTTAGTGAACGCAGTATAATGAACCACCTCTTGCAGACTGAATCTTGGAAGGGACATATGGAGGTTGGTCTGGAAGTTTGTCTGTGGGGATTTGGGGATATTCCTGCTTCTGTACTCCAAATTACAATAAAATTTCTGATTTTTCTCATCATAGCATAATATTGTGTGATTATTAATATGTGTTCATGTGTTTTATAGAGATACTGCTTTCATGCTTAGATCACAGTTCCTGAAATAGCAGTACCCAAATATTTATGCAACTTCATAGCAGAAGGTGTGTAAGGGCAATTAAGCTCTGTATCTGTCACAGTGAGACCCACTGATCTGCCTGCTGGTAGAAGTGCATTTTTGGAAGTCATCTGATATCATATCTTTGCCATACTCCAAGTACAAATCTGTTATTCTCTGACAGGGCAGACCAGGTCTCTTGACAACACTTTGGAGCTAATACAATGTTTGGGAAAACAGCTGGTTGAAAATTATGTCAAAAGGGGGAAAAGTTTTTGGTTTGAGGGAGGTTTTAAAAATGAAGATGAAATCCAAGTCAAAAATAGGAAAATGAAATGGCAGGAAAATATTTTATTTCCTTCAGAAGCTTTTTTTTATATTTCTTTAGTTGTTTTAAATCCCCCTCAGTTTTACTAATAAGTCAAAAATTATTGCTCCTGTGCTTCTCTCTTCCTCTGCACATTTTGTCTCTACCCACCCCCATTCTTCCTTTTGTCTCCATCAATCCCTCTTTCTTTCACACTTTTCTCATGTAGTGCTGCCTCTCTCACTCTATTTCTCACTCTCATACCTTCTAAATCCAGCCATTTCTCCTTCATGATCTGCCTCTCTTTTTGCCCCCAGCACCACTTCCTTCTCTCTCTAGCTCACCCAAAAGTAAAGAAATTGAAAATTCACCTAATTAAATTGGGTTTTAACCGTACACTTAAGGGAAATAGTATTTACAAAATAAACAGTTTGGATTTAGATTCCCTTTTTGTCAGAACAAATAACTCTGCTTCTGTGCGATAATTGTAAACTAGACTTGTATTTAGATAATAGTGTGAGCTGTAAGAAACAAAGTAAAACTCCATATTCTTCTAAAAATGACGTCTTTGGCTAAAATACCTATCCAGATAATGCCATAAATGATAAAAAATATTCTGCCAATATTTAGATAAAATTATTTTCTTGTATATAAGCTTTTTGTTTAACTGATGATCTGATTAAAGAAGCTGTAACTGACTCTTCTTTGGTTAGGTATGTCTAACTAAACAGTCTGTGTGTCTATTTTTGATTTTTTATTTCATACTTGTTTGTGTAAAATTCTTGTGACTATTTCCCTTAAAAATCTATCCCTAACTTTATTTTTCTTTCTGTGTTAACCTATTTTAATTTTTGTATGTCAGTTTTTTCTTTAAATAAAACTTACTGGCAAGGACCTCTGCTTGATGAGTGTTCAGGGGGTTTTTTAACTAAAGATTTTATAAAAAATTTAAATCATTCTTCAATTTTACTCAACAGCTACAACAATAAATAATAATATATAACAATAAATATAACAATAATAACATAAGTAAGTCTTGAACAGTAATTTCTATTAGATTATGATATTCTAGAATACATATTGTGTCTGAATAAAGAAATCATAATTCTCTTTTGCTTGTTTATAACTAGTTTAACTTTGCAACCAAGTATATTGCTTTCTCAGATGAGTATTCAGATGAATTTGTTCTGTTGGAGCATCAGGTAACTTGGATGTTTGCTCCTGCCTTGTCACTTCAGGTGATTTTCACAGATTTTTCTTGAGATCATTTAACTTCTTCTGAGGACTTCTAATGAAAAATGGGATCTAAGAAACAAGGTAAAGTATGATTAAAGGGAACAAGCTCTTTGGGAAGAAGAGCTCCTACATTTCACTGCTAGACAACCCAAAGGAAAAGTGGCAATTTGGCAGTAACAAATGTGTGCTGCTGCCTAAGACTGAATGTGTTAGATTATAATCTCAGAATCTCAGAATAAATGGAGTTTCTAAGAGGCCAAGGGTGGTAAAAACACAGGGGTCATGTCACACAATAACAACAAATTAAGCTCTTCCCTCCCCTTCAGATTTGGTGTGGATTTTGTGTGTGCATAAGCCAAAACAGATGGAAGGGGAAAGGACTTTTCTTCAGAGGAATGACAGCATTGCAAACTGATTATGTGAGAAAGAAAATACATTCACTCTCACAGGGCTAAAAACCTTTCTGAACACTGTATCTGAAGTGTCCAAAGCATTTTAAGAGAAGTGCAGCAAAACAGAAGGTCATTATCACCTTGGCCTCACCTTGTGTCAAAATAAAAATGAAAAAAAAATGCATAAACCTTTACCAAATTACATATAACCCTTAGTTCTTCACAAACTCTTGCATTTTATTCACATATAGATAGGCAGAAAATATGTTCAAGAAAACAGACAGTACAAATGAATACTTAAATCCAGTATAATTTACTTTTCACTCCAAAAATCCTTCTGTTTTCAGTGACCAGATATTATAGTCATACTTTGTCACCTCAGCTTTTGGTTGTACATACCTGAATTTAGGACTGTAACAAATACTTGTACAGGGCCCTGTAACTAAAGACATTTGCTTTTAAAGACCATTCCCTTTCTCCAAATTTAAAGGCCCTCGAAACCTAGAAATAAAACAATATAAAAGATGGAATGGGTTAAGGAAAAATGGCTCTCTAGACTGGAATGATGATATTTTACAATCCCCTGGTGCAGTTGCCTCAGAGTTTAGCTTTGGTCATGGGGGGAATGGATTGCTCCCGAAAGAGTTAGGCTGGACTAGGATAAAATCTAACTTGACAGGTCTCTGGAGCATGAATATCCCAAGGATAAAGGGGAAGTTCTGGGGAACTGTAAGATGATCATTCTCTGTAAATTCAGACTTTTATTTCTCTATACTTGCAATGGCAAATAATGATGGGTGGTGTCTATGTCCTTTGATGGCCTACATTTCTTAATTAATTTTGTCTGTGAGTCTTGTCTAAGTTTCTGAGGTCTGCTTTTTCTCCTGCCCATCTCCAAGGGACTCACAGGATTCCCTGAGAGCACATACAGGACAGCAAAGAAGATATTTAATGTTCTTTAACCTCAGGAAGATTACATACTATGAAACTATTGACCTCCTGCTGATGCTAGTCAGTTTCAGAACAAGTTCTCTTCAGCAGAGATTTTTCTCAATATTTTTCTACTTTTACCCAAGGTTCTACATTTTGCTAATTCCCAACTGACATGGAATTAATTTCTTGCTTTATTGACTGTGAATGTGCACTTGCACATACTGTGTTTTATATGTTTAGAACATGCATAGATAAATAGAAACATACATAATATAACAATAATCTTTTGGAGACAAATGTGTATATATTAAATATATATACATAAAACCTATATTCCTCACAGGATTTTTAGTTACTTATAAATTGGTGACAATTTTTTACTTTATCTTATATGTTGACAGGTTCTCAGATATTAATCTCATTATTTTTCCCTCTAAGCTTTATCTTCCTTTCATCATCAAGGGTATAGAATCTCCTTATGTGTAAACTGAGATTGAAAAAGGAAATTTTTTGTTATATTTTCTGTTAGTAGATACTTCATTAGGGGTGTATTGTCTACAGCACTGTTAATCATTACTAAGGCAATTATTTTATCTTTAGCAGGTGTGCCCCTTGTTGGCTAAGTGCCTGCTTCTCTCTACATTTTTATTCAAAGGAGAGCAGTCCTTCAGCCTGGGTATATTCCCAGAGGTCTGTGACATTTGCTGGGAAAAGGGCTGACCTACCCCAGCTGAGTTAAAATCTCCATGTGTACTTTCCCACAGAACAGACTTCACCTCATTTCGCTACTGTGCTGTTTGATTCTCCTCCAAGATAAGAAAAAAAACATAATGGAAGGGAGAAGTCAACAAGTTTCAGATCAGACTGCAAAAGAATTTCCACATGATCTATAGGAGAAACGAAAGTCTTGCTCTTTCTTTCACTTCCTGCACCAGTGCTTATCTGAATGCTGTGGAAAACACCAGTGTGAGGGAAGAGAGGTTTCATATGATGCAAGAGTTTGCATTTGGAAATTTTATCTGATATTGAAAACACGTCTTATCTGAGAGTAAGATTACTTATTTTTGGCTTGAGTTTATGAAAGTTGTTCTTATTTAACTTGAGAAAACTTTCAAAATGTGCTGAGCTGTAGCAGCAGAAACACAATTTCTGTGGGGTTCATATCAGCACTTGCCAAGATGCCCGAAAATTTGCCTGCTCCATAGGATTGATCTTTAAATCTAAATTTAAAACTGATTTAACAAACTGGGCTGATTGAGAATTCTTCAGCATATTTGAAAAGAAATAATTCCATAGTATTTGATGTTGCTTGATTTTATGTCCTAAATATAGAAGGGAAAAATGAAGCCTTATTTTGAAGAGAAGGTGAAATGTTAATCAGATCAGTAGCAGAAGGTTCAGCATAGAAACTCTGTCTTTCTTCATAAATAAAAATATATATTTCTTGGTGACTAATCAGAATGAAGAAAAATTCCTACAGATTATGCTCTAGTCTTAAAGTCTTGGCAGAGGTAGAATACACACTTTACACTCAGAAATATTGATTAAAACTATGAAATTAGACTGTTATTTGTACAAGAAAATTGTATAGAAGAAATATAGCAACTAGTTAAGTAAAAATCTTTTAAAAAATCCCTTATTGTTATTTTTGTATATTCAGTTCTGCAAAATAAAATCTAACTATTCTAAAGAAATGGATATTTGAATATTACTTTGCAAATTGTGTTACAGTAACAATGCTGACTTAGGAACAGGGCTTTCACTGGGTAAAATTAAATCAGCAAATTGTTTAATAATTTATTGATTAACTGATACATAAGGAATATAAATTCGCAAGAGAGATATATGTTGTCAAGAATTAGTTTTATTTGGTCAAATAAAGAAAAATACTACTGCATCCTCAAAATAAACATGAAAGGTTATGATTACTTTTAAATTTGTTTGGGTAATGGAAATGTAAAGAAACCATAAAGAAAGTTAATATTGTGTGTGTGTGTGTGTAGAAAATACTACGTGTTTCTTCAGTGAATAAAACAAAGAGACAAAATTAGGCAGGTTCAGCATCACAAAGAGGAATGGGATAATGACTTTAGTGCTGTGCCTGAGATGATATCTCCTGTCCAGATGTTGCTCATAGTATCATTGAAATAATTTTTCCTGATAGATACAAGAGAGAATTAGAATAAACAGTAGAAATAAGTGATCATTTGGCTATGCATATATGATTTAAAATCCAGAGCAAACAACTGAACACGTATTTTGTTTTGAAGAATTCTCTGGAAGTATCCAAGAGGAGGAAATGGCAATCTGTTAAATTAGGTATTCATAATAACAAAACTATGTGTCTTCCTTCAGCATCTATATCGTAATGGAAGCCTTTATTGTCCTGACAGTCTAAAAAGGAGAAGAAACTGAGAAAACTTCTGTGTACCGAGCCCAAAGCCAAATGATAACCACAGATGAAGATTCTAAATAAAAGTGATGCTATGTGTACAAAAGAACAGTTTGTGAACCCTCCTAATTGCAGAGGCAGGGAGCTCTTGATCCCTCCCTGTTGCTTTGGGTAGAGTATTTCAGAATCATGGTATATTTTTTGATCCACTTTGAACGCTATACTAGCTCTGACAAAGAGCCATAATCTGTGCTTGCTCAGTGTGAAATTAGTTTACCACCTCAAGTTACAGTGATTGCAAGACATTCCATGCCAAAAAAAAATATTTAGGCAGGATAAGAGTTAGTTGTACCTGTTGCTTGGAAAACAATAGCCTAAAAGTATGCATTTGCAGACTTATGTTGATGTCAAGCTCTCAAGCTCTGTCCTTCTGTTTCAGAGGGGTCATATTAACTCATATAACATCATAACCTGTAATTTTCCAGGATTTGAATGAGTTGACTCACTCCAATTTGTTATTCATATATTGATATCTTGGTTTGATTTTGATTAAAAGATAGCATTTTTTTCATTTTAGTTGTATTGGTTAATTCACTAGAATCTTAGGCTGTATGCACAGAAATATTACTCAATTTTCTGTAGAAAAACAACAAAAATTTTTTATTTATTTTATTTATTACTATATATAACAAAGGTTATAACAAAGATTTACAACTATTAGGTGATTTGTTTGTTTCTAAGTCCTGGATTCCAAATGTACATTGGAACATTGATCTGGATTCCAAATGCACATTGTTGTCATTCTCAATTTACTGCAATACTCCAATATTATAGCTCCCTTTCTCTTTTTAATTTGCACCTTGATTGCACAAATTACTTATAAAGTGTGCTTTCTGTTTTTATATATATTTAAATAGCTTCCAAATGAATTTCTCAGCTAAAACCTTATGAAAAGTTGAATGCTTGAAAATGCTCTGTTCTGTTCTGTATGTACTCTTTGACAGTTCAGATAACAGTGTAATTAAACTCAGTCTTTAGTTTTGAAACAAAACTTTTTTTGTTTTTTATCTTAAACATACTCATTTATAGCCATTTGAGACACAGAAATTTATAGTCTAAAAGGCATAAAGTGAATCTACTGAGAAACACCCGAACTTCCAGTAAATGTGGATTTAGTGTACACTGTAGTCAATAAAACAAGTTTAAGATCCAGGATGATAAATTTAGATAAATGAAAAGATGTTGCTTATTTTTAATGTCTTCATTATATAAATTAAGGTTTCTGAGTTGAAACTTTAAGGATCTCAAAGCTTAAGTCTATGTTTAAAAAGTTATGTGTAGCTTAAATTCCTTCTGAATCCCTCAGTACAGAGTTTCCTATTTGGCAGTCTGGCCTCTTCAGAGGATCTTCTACCAACTTGAAATTCTTTAACTACAGCATTTAGATAATCTGCAACAAGGTCATTCTTGTCATTAGTGTAAGAAATGACAGACGGACAGCTGGGTGAGGAAAGTGATTGGTCTGTTAGTATTACTGATGTTTGTGGTACTCTCCAAACCAGTATCATTTATATAAGTTTACATATTTCAAAGTTTACCAGATGGGTGGCTCAAAGTGCAAAAGCAATGTTTTTGTGGCATCATATTGAGGTAACATAATATGAATAATGAGGGAAGAAGCACCAGATGTAGATTATCCCCAAGAATATAATATTTACCTTCTTGAGTAAATTGCCATAAAACTGAGTCTTTATATGTTTGGGGTTTTTTGGGTTTTTTTTGGGGGGTGCCTACAGAACTTTCAAAATCCACAATAAACATTCCTAATATGAACCTAATAATATTATGTGTCTAAAATGAAGTATCAGTAGGCTGTAACAATAAGTGCTAGGAGCATTTTACTCTTGCTTTTGTATCTATCTTTATGGGTTTAATAATGAACAAATTGAGAAAAATGATAAAACCGACTGAAATGTACTTCAGAACTTGGTCTGCTACCCTTAAAGGGACAGTAAGACATTTTTATTCAGGAAAGGAAATGGAGTATCATATTAAAATTTTTTAAAAGTATCAATCTTTCTTATGCCTAAAACCTCTGCTGAATCTGGCAGGGCCCATCTCTTAAGTATCAGAACAAAGTTCAACAAAGCCAAGCCATGGATTATAAGAAATGCCATTCACTCTTACTTGCATTTCTGTTTTAAATTTTCATACCTTGATTTGGATGAGGACATTAGTGATTTTTATTGCTCCTGTATATGCTGCATATAAAAACAGAGATAAAATTACACTACATGGATTAAACCAATAACACCCTTTACAACATAACAATCTGTTAGATGAGCTCAAGTATTGTAATTTGCCCTTGCTATGCTTAATTTTTAGGTATTTCTTGGTTTCTTATGCTGCAGAGTGAGCTTTTCTGATCTCTTGCATGTAGGCTTTACAGAACTTCTGCCTCTTCTGGAAACACAGATGAAATTTAGTGAAGGCACTAGAAATTGTTGCTTTGGTTTTGAGTTATCCTTGCAAAATACAGAGTTCAATCTACAAAATGGCATTTATCTAAAGGGAAGTGGCTGAGAGGGGAAACCAGTTAACCATCTTAGTTAACTCTGCAAAGAAAAGACACCTATTTATACAAGGTGAATGGAAGAAGTGGATTACAGAAACAGCATTTGCTGTCTAAGACATACAGTAACTCACAAGACCAACACAGTGCTCTCTCCACCATTCTAGATGAAAATGTGCATTGAGCTTTTCCTCTATAATTTATTCGACTTGTAGTATATTGTAAATTCTTTTATCTTATTTTGAACCTTTGACTTAATAGGATGTAAATGTGATATAGTAGGTTTCCTAGCACACTTTCCCAGCAAAGTGTTTACACTTAACTGACCCTTACCCATAAACTTATTCTTCTATTTCCCCATTTTTGTTTCTCCTAAATCATTAAAATCCATCCCCTTAACTTTCCTGTGGTTCCTGCACTATATATCACATAGGTAGATTTCTCCTAAAATGTTCTGCATGTTTTAATATGTCCTGTTTCCCTTTGGCAGTGACCATACAGTCTGAAAGGTGCTCTGAAACTGATTCTTGAAGGGACAATAAAGAATATAATGCATGGAGAAAGCACTTGGGTCTCTCCTGAGACAGCTCTGGGGAGGACCAAAACAGGGGGGCCCTTCTGTGTCCTTGCCTTGGGCTCCCATTTGTATTTGTGCCCCTGGACTCTTCTGGGCTCAGGAAGATGATGTGTTAATGAGTCCAGTAATGGGTCTAGAAATGGCAAGGCAGTGTATTCTTGGGCTTGCACACCTGTTTTGTTTCTCCATAATCCTCTGTTTGTGCAGGTGAGTTTTTGTCACACGGCATTCTGACAATTAAAGGTGCAGCTGGAGGGAACCACACTGTCCTCTCCTTGAAAGGCTTTTGAAGACATGTGTTTCACCTCCTGGGACAGATCTTTTCACAAAGAAGACAATGGTGCTGTCAGGTATCTTCTAAGTGGGCTTGTAGGTCTATGTGGCTCCAGTGAGCTGAGTCCTAGAGACCCACTCCCCAGGAAGGGAACTGAGCATCAAAGGTGCTGCGGGTTTCAAGGTAGCTGTTCTCAGCTAGAGGAAGGTGTATCACTTGTCTCCCTTGGGCTCCATTCCCATCTCACCATTCCAGAGCAGACACTGCTGACCAACTGTGTCTTGAAAACAAAATCACAGAATTGGGAAGACTTCATGGCACTGTGTGTCAGACAAAGAGAACAGAATACCAGGCTGGAAGCCACATTCTCCTAGAAAGAAGTCTTCAGTCTCTATGCTTCCCACTAAACCTGCCTGCTTCCTTCCTTCCTTTGATGGATGACACAGCAACCAGGAAAGAAGGGAGTTGAGAAGTCCACATACATTGATATGTAGCTATATGTACCTATCTATGGTAATACATGTATATTTGGGAAATGAATTTTTCAGCTCAGAGAAAAACCGAGAACTATGAATGAGTGAAAGTGCAGCTGGCACGTCTGGTATCAAAACAAAGGATACAAAAAAATTCTGGAAGGAACTAAAAGATATTTCTCAGAAGCTGATCCAGATTGTTTGTAAATTCGTTCTGGTTTCTACATTCTATGGTTTGCTTTTTTTTAAAATATGATAATAATGAAAAAGTGAAAGTGAGCAGAAGATTCAAAACAGAAAAAGTACTATTTTGGAAACAATGACAGTTTGAACACTAGCAGAATGCTTCATCTAGGTATTCGAGTTATAGTTTTTTATCTTCATCATTGTTGTTGTTTACATTTCTCAATGCACAAAAAGTGGGCCTTGCAGACAGCTTTGTTCATCATAAGAATCATAAGAAAAATCCATTTAAATGAAGAAGTTAGCACATGTGTCTCTTGACTCTGACAATCTGTTCCATTTGAGCTAAAGAAATCAAAATGAAAACAATAAGATAAAAAATTAATTCCAGGTAGTTCAATTCCTAGTGGTTCAACTACTTCAATTACAATAAAATTCATTTTCCAAATAAATGGATCTTAAAAGTTTTCATCTAAGAGAAAGACAGTTATAAAATAGATTTAATGATCCCAAGTAATCACAGTTCCTTTTAAGGGCCTTTTCAAATAAACTTCGCTTTCCTGTAGTTCCTCTGGTTTTAAAGCTGTGTGTTTCTCACTGCAGTGATACAGTTTAGTGATAACCGAAGAAGACTAAACCAACTTTAGGTCACATTTCTACAATTTGCATCTAGGAAAAATCATGCAGATTAGAAATACTCCTTAGAAAAATTGTTTTATAACTTATTCTGACCATGATGGAGAAAAAGCTTTTTAAATGTTACAGTCTCCACTGCTGTCACACTCACCAAGAACCTAAAATTTGTAGACACAAAATGGATTGTCTTGGATGTCAGTGTATTTGATTGAATTTTGTATTTGGCATTTTTTTCAAATGTTATTTCACTTTTGTCAAGTGATTTCACTTTCAAAGCAGACCAGGAAAGTTTTGAACACCAAGCTCAGGAACAGGGGTTTTGTTAGGATATTCTTTGAATTAGAGAAATGAAAATCACACAGATTGTAGAAATAGAAAAAAAGATAATGTAGTTCATGGCACTTTATGCAGACCCTGATCAGTGCTCTTCACACACACAAATACACCCAGCTTTATTCTGTTCCATTCTACTTTAAGTCCTCAAAGTAATTGTTAATCCAGAATGACAGACTTGCTTGCAATGTTATTTGTGAAACTACTGATTATACAGGGATGAAATGTAGTATTTGCAACTAAAATAGGACAGCCTGACTTTTATTTTTTGTGGCTATTGTGGCCTTATTGTAATGATGTAAATGTTACTGAGAACTTCCTGTCAAAAATACATGCAGGAGACAAATGAAGATGGAAGAAAAAAAAATGCCACAGAAAATTGATGCAGACACTTTCATTTCTACCAGGTTTGTGAAGTTATTCTAAAGAAAGCCTAACATTTGTTTTGCCTCCTGGTTTAATCCTGGTTGCTTCTGGGTTTTATACAACAGCTTCCAAATGTAGAACAGAAGAGTTGTGGAAGTAGAGACAGAGGTTACCTGGCTGCCTTTACCATAGGATTCATAGCAATATTTGCTCTTACAAGTTTGTTCATAGGCCCATATGGTAGTCTATAATCAACTCTCAGTGTGATATTTGGATTATAACTTCCACATAGACCACTAGAGTTAGAGGAATCTGCCTGTTATCAGGGCAATTATTGAAGTCTGCTATTTCTAGAGCAAGTGACAAGCAGAAACTAGGCAAGCCCTTCTCATGTATATGTGTTTTATATTGAACTGAACTTTGAATATCAATGTTCCCTTGCTATGCACTGAAACCAAAACATAATAATTATCAGACAGTATATCTCATGGAAAGAACTTGTAGCCTGTGATACTTCAACAATTTCAGATGGTGGAATGATCTTTGATGCTTACTACCTTTGGGAATGATCAAAGTAGAGTTGTTAGCATCAAAGTCACTTCTGGCACCAAAATTTGAACTGCTAATCAGTAATACTAAGTGATATAGACACTGGATGCCTTCTAATAAGCCTAAGAACATGGCAAATTCTTAAATTATTTTATTTCAGTCAACTTTCACTTTTAAGTCTACATATGGTATGCATTGTGACTGTGCTTATGATATATAAGAAGTGTCATTGGTTTAGAATTTGCCAGAGGCTTCAAGAAAATATAAAATAATAACATGAAAATTATCAGAAAATAATTTCCACAAGGGAGTCCTTTGGGAATTCACTAAAATCTTACTCTTGATCTCACTGACACTGAATAAATCTTAATAGCTTTGAAAGAAGTGATATTACACACTTATCAGTCACAGCAGGCACAAGTTCACAAGAGGAAAGTCCTGTTGTACACATTTGATTTTCTTTTATGACAAGGCTCCCAGTCTTACTGATCAAGGGAAAGCAGTTGATGTAATCATCTTTCTGAATTTCAGTAAACCCTTTGATATTGTCTCTCACAATTGTCCAGCACACAGCTGGATAAACACATCATTTCATGGATGAGCTACTGGCTCTTGGGTCAGGCACAATGGGTGAGAGTGAATGGGGTGGCATTGGACTGGTGAGCTGTAACTAGTGGGGTTCCACAGGGCTCTACTCCAGGCCCAGTGCTCTTCAACACCTTCATAAAATTACTTGGATACAAGACTTGAAGGTATGTACACTAAGTTTTTCAGTGACACCTTGAGGGCAGTGAGGTCCTCCAGAGCTACACCAACAAATTTGAGGGCTGGACAACCACAAACTGTATGAAGTTTAATGAAAACAAGTGTTAGATTCTGCACTGGGGTCGGAGCAACCCTGGAAGCATGGACAGACTGGGGAATGAGATGCTGGACAGCAAAGCTATGGAAAGGGATGTAGGGATCCCTGGTTGATGGCAAGTTGAATATGAGTCAGCAGCCAGGAGGGACAAGTGTATCCTAGTCCAACATTGCCAGCTGGGCAAGGAAGGGGATTGTCCTGCTCTGCTCTGGGGCAGTATCACTGAGTGCTGGGGGCAGTTTGGGTACCACAATAGAAGGCAATCACTCAGCTATTAGAGTGTCCAAAGGAAGGCAAAGAAGAGAAGGGTCTGGAGGGGAAGCCATATGAAGAGTAGCCGAGGTCACTCTCCAGGGGAGACTCCACAGCAGTCTACAACTTCCTGTAAAGCAGAGGGGCAGACACTGATGTCTTCTCTGTGGTGCCCAGTGACAGACTTAAAGTAAATGGCATTGTTGTGTCAGGGGAGGTTTAGGCTGGATATCAGAAAAATATTTTTCACCCAGAGCATGGCTGGACACTGGAACAGGCTCCCCAGGGCAGTGCTCACAGCAATGAGTCTGAAAGAGTTCAAGAAGAGTTTGGATAATGCTCTCAGTCTGTAGTGTGACTCTTGGNCACAAACTGTATGAAGTTTAATGAAAACAAGTGTTAGATTCTGCACTGGGGTCGGAGCAACCCTGGAAGCATGGACAGACTGGGGAATGAGATGCTGGACAGCAAAGCTATGGAAAGGGATGTAGGGATCCCTGGTTGATGGCAAGTTGAATATGAGTCAGCAGCCAGGAGGGACAAGTGTATCCTAGTCCAACATTGCCAGCTGGGCAAGGAAGGGGATTGTCCTGCTCTGCTCTGGGGCAGTATCACTGAGTGCTGGGGGCAGTTTGGGTACCACAATAGAAGGCAATCACTCAGCTATTAGAGTGTCCAAAGGAAGGCAAAGAAGAGAAGGGTCTGGAGGGGAAGCCATATGAAGAGTAGCCGAGGTCACTCTCCAGGGGAGACTCCACAGCAGTCTACAACTTCCTGTAAAGCAGAGGGGCAGACACTGATGTCTTCTCTGTGGTGCCCAGTGACAGACTTAAAGTAAATGGCATTGTTGTGTCAGGGGAGGTTTAGGCTGGATATCAGAAAAATATTTTTCACCCAGAGCATGGCTGGACACTGGAACAGGCTCCCCAGGGCAGTGCTCACAGCAATGAGTCTGAAAGAGTTCAAGAAGAGTTTGGATAATGCTCTCAGTCTGTAGTGTGACTCTTGGGGATGGTGCTGTGCAGGGCCAGGAGCTGGACTCAAAAGTCCTTGTTGGTCCCTTCCAACCGAGCACATTCTGTTACTTTACAGTGATTTACAAATTATCTGTGACCCATCATGAAATATAATAGCAGTACCACCAGAAACTAGCAATTTCTCATTAGCTAACCATGAGACAGAGGTCTGCATTAAAATACAAATGCTCCATTTGCATTCCATGACATTTTAGTATGTCAAAATTATTCGGCTCATACCTACCCATTTAAAGTGCAGAATATCTCTGAGAAAATCTCTGCTGCAAAACTCCGCCTTTGTTGTTGAGCAGGTTTTGGAAAAATTTCATGAATAAAAAACACTGTGAAGAATTTTACCAAGCACAGAAACATTCATGTCATCTCAGATGAATATTAAGAATATTTGAATATTGCTATATTCCAAACTCTTCTCAAGATATTTGCTCATAAGCTCTCTGAATTCCTCAGGAATTTAGGTTATCAAACCATTTTTATTTGTATTCAAGGGCTAAATATAAATAAGTGAGAAATACTGGTCTTGTGGTAGAAGCTCTTCCTATTTACCAGCTAGTCACATGAATAGTACTGTGGTAAGAATTATTTTTTAAAACAGTTGTATATTGGAAACAAAACAACTTACTTACTTTGTAAATTCTTATTAAAAAAAGAAAAAATTAATTTGGAGATAATACAAAACTTATAAAAGTTCGTTAAGCACAAAGTATAGAAGAACTAGTGAAGCTTTAAAACTGGTAATTAAAATAGCTGATGTGTTTCTAATGCATTTCCTCAGTGTCTTTTAGGACCAGATCTTGATAACGTATGTTTAACTTTTTCTTCCATTATATGGAAATTATTGCTAAATCTCATATCTCAATAGTCTGTCAATATCTTTGTATGGTATTTGTACTTGGAGCATAACAGCACTGGTATGTTGTCTACTGAGAAATCACTGTGTGAATGTGTAATACCTGAGCCATCAAATTTAGTGTTCTGCCACATTAAAAGGCCATGCATAAAACATTAACTGACATGAACGGACACTGACTCTGGAGCATATCATGTGTGTTTCAGAATCAGTATCATAAATAGCTCAGAAATAATGTAGAGAAGACTCAGTGATCTGGGAGACTGGAGTATATTACACTTGCCAATCTGGAAAACGTATTTTGGAGGAGTGTGTTTTCCAAGGTATTCTTAGGGCTTTTAAGCTGCTTTCCCATACAATGGAAGAACCCAGCTTTGTTCATCTTTCAGATGTTCTATCCTGACTGTAATATAAGTGAAATTGTTAGTGGCAGGAGGTTTCACTTGCTTCACTTGCTTAACTTTCTGTCCCCTTATTTTCTTATTTTTCCTTTAACACAAAAATTCCTACAGGCAATTTTTCATAATGCTTTAAAATTTTACATTAGCTCAAAAGGTGTAACGGTTTCATTTATCAGCCTCCACAGAATGGACTTATTTTAAAATTCTTTGTATATAAGTAATGTGTTCTTTTTTTGTAAGGAAATCAAGGAGACTTTCAGCAATTTACCTGTGTACATAGAAAAAAGAAGGAGGGGTTATTTATGACCATTATATTACCTGTATCCTGGAGAGATTTAGGATAGGTTAAGGTATAAAGCTTGGAAATGTTATTGTGGTACCTAGTTCCATGCCAGGACAGAGCTCAAAATAAATTGCTCAGAGATGTCTCTTTGATCACGTTTCCAGCTGTTTTACCCATAGGAGAACTGTCACAGCTACCACAGAGAAATTTCATTAACTTCCTATCAAGATGATCCTCAGGTGAAAGCAATACAGAATATTTATTGAAAGATTACTCCCCAGTTAATTGTAGGACAAAGATTTTATTCAAATTGCATTATTCTTAGAAAACTTAAATATAATTGGAAATGGTGAAACCTATACCTGAAAATGGTGTCACTACCCAGTGAGACAGCTTGTGAGCATAAAAGAGGCTGTGCTGAGAGACACCTAAAACAGCTCAATAATTCCCACACTATGGCTTTGTGAAGATCTTGGATCAAAGGACAAGAAAGGATTTGATGTTGTGATACTTTCTCCTGTCATGCCTTCAGGACAGATTTCTTGCTCAGATGTAAAATTCACAAAACTGAGTTTAAATAACTAAATTCCCCATGGAAATCTGGGAGATACAGATATTAATAAATATGTTCGCAGAAACCAGTATGCTGACCACCAAAATCATTAATATTTCTACCAGGAAATGCTGACGAGATGAATGTGCTTAAATTCTGTCATGAAAGAGACAGAGGGTCTCTTCCCTGTCTGTGTGTGTGTGTGTGCACATATATGTGTATGCACGTATTCTGTAGGAGTCTAAGAGCCTACTGAAATATGTGCAAAGTATGTACTCTGCACCACAACTCCAGGAAGGGAGAGGTATTTGAATAAGAAGATTTACAATATTAAAAGTATTTAATATTAAACCAGGTGAGAGAAGGCAAGAGACTGTTGTGTCCTGCACAGCTATTATCCATTAAACCATCATTTAAACAGAAGTAACCCTGAGAATAGGCCTTGTGGAGAGTTTGCTCTTGAGAAGACTCGTGAACAGCTCTGTTGGGACATTCAGAATATCAATCCTTCTTTATTTGCAATCACCTTGTCTATTCCTCTCTTGTGTAAATCAAGAGTGATAGACTTTCTGTACTATAAAAGAAGCAGTCTGATTTCATGTGCATCAATTTCAAGCCTAGCAGCATAAAACAAGCACTCAATTTTATAATCCCCAAGCTTCCTTTCAGTTTCTATGGATTCTGCTTCCTTTGTATCTTCATACTGCAATCAAGGAGTAGCAGTACTTATCTGAATTATAAATCAGACTTATTCAGTGTAGCCAGCTGTAACAGCTTATCTATATTTCTGTAATTAAGAAACTTCATTATCATTGCTTTGTGGAGGCCAACAGGTGCTCTGTTCACTGTTCTTTGCAAGAACAAAGAATGCAGACATAAAATTTTTAATAAACTTTTCTTTAAAGAGGTACTTGTTAACTTTCTATTCTTATTTTCCCTAGTCCTTCAGGCAGGTCAAAATGACAGACTGTTTCTAATGCTTTCATTTTCTAATCCATCTATTTTTAATCTTTGTCTTTTCACTCATTTAGACATTTGCAGTTCAAAGACTCCAGTTTAATCTGGAAAAACTCTGTTCTGGAGAACATAAATCTTCTACATTACTGTTTCATTTCAAATCCACTAATCTATACAATAATATAATTTTCTTAATCACCTTTTAACTCCATTAACTAAGATACAGAAATCATCATTTGTTCATCATCATTATTAGTTTGGGGTTTTTTTTAATTTTCCCTGTGTCTTTATTTCATCTTTTGAATACTTAATACTGTGTAATGACAAATTTCAATCTTTCTCTCAGCCTTACTCAACCTCTCCATAAAAGAAAAAGAGGATATCTGCCATATGCATTCCTGGGAAGAATCTCTGTAGCTGTTTGGATTAATACTTTGCATCTTACCTGCTCAATCACTCCATCAGATCATATTGTCTTCGTTAAAAATAAATTCGATTCTGAAATCCTAATTCCCTTTCCTGAATTATTGAGAACAAAATAAAGGAAAAGGGCCTGCTGAAAACACACACAAGGTGTGTTGAATTCCAGCTCTGCTCAGTACTAAATCAATAAACTTTGCTGATAAGCCATCTCAGATCAGCTGTGAATTGCATCAGGAATTTAAAAGACTATTTTATAATTAATTTAAATTTAATATAATTAAAGGGAAATACATAAACAATAGAAAATATGTCATCAAATGGCAACAGGTGCAGATGGGTTCTGAAACAAAGAAAGTTGCTAAGGCAGGTAAGGATTTCAGCTAAACCTCTATAGCTAGGAAGGGAGAAGAAGTAGTATTTAAGAAGAAACTTGTTATTTATCAAACAGAAAGGGAAGACTTAAAACATAAGTAGGTATTTCTCTTGTAAGTATTTATATGTGAAGATGATTTGATATCACAATGATATGAAGTTTAATTATTTTTAGGGACTGTGCTTTATTGTGAAAGGAATGAAAATATTTTTTTAATTACTGGGTTGGAGCAATTGGCACCTTAAAGAGAATTGTAAAACCTTAAAAAAAGGAGAATGACAACATTGTGCTGACTATATAGAAACAAAACAAAAAACAACAACAAAAAAACCCCAAAAAAACCTAAAAACCACCACAACAACAAAAAAAGCATGCACACAGAAAAAAGGCACAAACCCCCAAACAAATAAAAACCACTGAAAGGAGAGAAGCTAAATAATGATGGACTAGAGTAATCCACACCAATAATAAAATGATCTTGCAAGATTCACTTCATAAACATTTGAAGGATAAAAGTTTAATTCTTATATGGAAAATGCATCTTCTCAAGCCAGAGTAATTTTATTCTTTGCTGAAATAACAATTTTAATGAAGAAAGTCAAAGAAAATTACTTGGATGTTGTAAGTTATTTGATAATGTAAACACACTGACTAAAAGACACAAATACAATATAATGAATTAAGTGAATATTCAATAAAATCTACCTGATAGATTGGTTTTGAGTTCTATCTTAGTAGCTACAGTACACATAAATAATAAGTGTTCTGCTATCAACATTCATGAAAGCAAAATAATAAAATAAATTTATCCTGAGGGTGAAATGATGAGACTATCATGGTTTGGGAATAGAAATCCCAAATGTAGTTGTTCTAACAAGACTACAAACCTACTTCAGAAAATTATCCCTGTCCTGGGCAGCACCAGGACAAAAGGAAAATAGGGTAGACCATGGAAGAGAAATTTGAAATAGGTTTGAGAACTATGAAACCACTACAATATAAATGTGTTCTCTCCCTTCACAAGTTTTGTTGAATTATTCTTTCCAGACAACTCCACTTTCATCTACTGCAACGAAGACCTGGAGAAACATGCCCCTACTAAGCTGAAATTCCTCCTTAGGCAAACTCCTTTCCATGCAACCTAATGCTGATATTTACTCGAGTACATGCCTTGCTACTACAGAAAAACACTTTCACACAGGTCTGTGGAAAGATGCACACTCAGAAGAGTCTGTAATGGATTCATGTGGATACGTACAATTTTTGTATAAGTAATTTCCACTGACTTTTGTGACTACTTTTATAAAATAGAAAGAGCTGTATGCAAGGAGAAAAGGCAGTGTTTGAGATTAAGAGAATGTTAAAAGACATGTTTGATGAATTCTGTACTCAGGGAACCTTAATCTTTGACAATGGCAGTATTTCTAGCACTAAATATAGCATAATTCAGATGGAAGTTTCTAGCCTCTTTCTAAATTTAAACACAGTAAAGAGCTCATAAGGAATGCTCACTTGAGAACAAATGAGAAAAAAGAGCAATTTATCAAAATTTTTATGTAATATCCTCACATCTGTAACTACTTTAAGGTTCAGGAAGACTGATACATGTGACTCATTTGTTTTACAGGAACAGAAATCAAATATCATTTTGCTTTTCCAATAAAATGTATGAAACAGAAAGCAGCATTGTAAGATGCCTTAAAATGTTTTCATAATTCATTGGTTTCAAATAATATGAAATAAAGAAACAGATGGGTCATCTTCTCCCCAGTCTGAATTTTTTTCAGAAACAGAACTAATACTTAGGTTCTACAAGACTGAACTCAGACACATAATTTCAGTTCAGGCAGTCAGCAGCTTTCCCAATGTTGTTCTGAATATATGATCTGCAGCTAATATCTCATCAACACAAGCTCCATTTGTCCCTAAAACCTTTCTCTGCATTTCTGCACTTAAGATTCTTACATATGCCTGAAAATTACTACTGCCAAATGCAGGTGGAAGTTATGCACCTTTGGGAGAGACATGAGCAGTGTGGCCAGGCAGGGAATTCTGCCTCCCTGCTTTGCTCTGGTGAGACCCCACCTCGGGAACTGGAAGGCATTCCTGACCGTGATGGGAGGGCTGCAACCATGTGATCTTGAAAATCCCTTTCAATCCAGGTCATTCCATATATTCCTGAGAAAACACCGTGTAAAAAGAAAATCCTGGGGGGAAACAATTTAAATAATAATTAGTAATGACAAAAGGATGTCAATTTCTGCACAAGGCTTGACGCGGTGACGGGAGCCCAGGCTAGCTCTCGGCACAGCGGCACCGCGCCAGGTGTGGGGAACAGCTGAGGCGTGGGGTTTGTGCT
>VXBS01002152.1:67636-83658 GCA_013400255.1 Sitta europaea | reverse complement strand
AATTTGGGAATACACATAGCGGAAACAAGGGAACAAACCATTTAACATCAAATAACAACAATTGAATTAAACTAAGAAAAACATAAGTTGCAACAAAGGCTTAAACAAGTCTGCTCTAGAAAGTAGAACAGTTAAAACAATGGTGGATAAACGTCAAGCTAACTACATTTTAGTGAGAAGTGTAACTAAAATATATAACAATATATTTGCTATAAGGTGGTTTATTAACCACAATATTAAGGTGCTTATATTTCTATTGATGTATTTTCTTTTTTTGTGTGTTCTGTGGTCTTATCTGTCAAAAAATAAAGCAAAAGTTGTAAGCTAAAAAAATATATACTTTACATTCAATGCTTGCTGCACCCTGATTTATACCATTTGAGGAAGCAATACAGAATTTCCTCATTTGTCAGTGATTTCCTACAGGTTCAGCCATCTCCAAGCATTTCTACTTGTAATCATAGAGTCATATTTTATCCCTAGCATTCCTGCTCTGAACTGCTGTTAACCAGCAGTCTTGTCTTAATACCGTCTTTTAGGGCTATAGCCTACCTCTATATCAATTGCTTGATGAGATACAGATGAAGACTGCCAAATTATGAATGATAAAATTAACAGTTTCTCATTTTACTGTTCTTAGATACTAATGTATTTTATTAAAAGCAAAAGCTAGGTTTTTATGATTTTCAGGTTAACATGAAGTAAGTTTTGCACACTTCCATTTCCTCATTTTAGAAAGAGTTTGGCATAAAAGGTAAATAAAATTTTCAAAAAGTTAAGCAAAACCAACAGATAGGAAATAAGTAGTGGCTCTGAGATGACTTTTTCTTTAAGATGCTGTATATTTCTCTGTAATTCATTTTTCCTCTCTAGATATTTCCCTATGGAGCCTCAACAATCTGTACCCTGTACTTCCAATTTTTGCACATTCCATCTCATTTTGACATCAGCCAATTGTATTCCCTAACTTTTTTTTTCAGTGTTGACACACATCATTCTACCACAATTAAGTTACAAATATCCTTTGTAGAAAAGACAAAGCATAATTCCTTCACTTACTGAAGTCCACTAAAGGAAAAGGATGTTTGTTTTTTCCTGACAGCCATCAGGACATGCTGTCAGTGAAAGCTGCACTTTCCGTTAAGGGAATTGAAGTGCCATTAATTTTGGCATGTGCTGATCCTTGTTGTTTTTCTCACTCTCTTAAGAGTCAGCCTGAGACCTTTTAGTAAAATTCTCACAAGTATAGTCACGTTCTACGGAGTCTGCCTATCTTTTTTCAGGGTAATAGACAGTCACACAAGAACTTTGGTGTTGTTTTAATCCACTTTCTGTTCCTAAACGTAATTTGTGAACAGCTGATGCACAGACTCAGATCAGTGGGGATACTGAGACATTTATTTTGAGAAACAAGCTGGTGTTACTTCTTCAAACACAGTATTTTTCACTGAACAGCCTATCACACATTGCCCTGCCAGCAACACGCTTTGGTGTCCCTGTACAGGGGTGCTCACACGCTGCCCACTCCTCCAGCAGGCTCCTCTCCACAGGGCACTGCCTCCTCACATCTTCCCCCCCATCAAGGCCAGGCAGAGACAAGCTTCTCTGTGCTGCCATGGCATTCTGCAGGTGTATCCCACAGCCTCTCTTAGTATATCTTAACTCACTCTACGTTAATAAATATATTTCTAGGTTCTGTCTCCTGTAGTTTTATTGAAAGTCATGAGACTATTATAAAAAAAGGCTATTCCAGTCTGAACTGGATCACAGGGATGCCTTGTCTCACTTTCCCCATGGGGCAATAAGGGCCAAAGCCACTTTGGCTTTGCAAGCATAGTGGGGGTCTTTACCTGTTTCTGTTCTCTCTGTCAAGCATTTTGGTAGCAATTTAATCAGTTTTTGAGGAATGGCAGAACCTGTCCCCGAACCTGGAAACTTGCCAGACTTCAAAGCAGTCAGTAAGAAGCATTTCACTCAAAAAAGTCAGGCAGAGGTGGAAGGTCATACTGTCAGCTGGGTGTGACTGTCCTTTTAATCTCTGTACCTAAATCTTATTTATATAAATGCGAAGTATGATTCTGGAGATAGAGTTTTATATTTTGTATTTTTCACCTGCCATTGTGTTGCTAAGTTTTAGTAGTTTTTTTATCTCTATCTCCTTTACATTTACTTCAAAATGCACTATATTTGATTTGACAGAAAATTTATAAGACCTTCAAATAACCAACCAAATTTTTGCATGTAATTCCCAACCATATTACTTACCTGTTTCCTGCTGATCTTCTAAGCCTTTATATATGGATAAATTCCCAAAGCATCTTCAGTTTCAGGTACAGTGCTGTCTCTGTGGGGCAAAGGCCAAAAAAAGAAAGAAAAACTGTAAAGCACCTACCAAGTTCTTTGGCATTTTGGCATCTTCAGACATTTTCTTAAAGGGGATTTTGACATGTGCTTGCTCTTTGGGAAGACTGATTTGGGCAACCATATCAATTATTGTGAGTTCCCAGGCAGTAGTAGTTTTTCTCTCTTTCCCTAGATTCTTGAATGATAAGGGATTGGTTCTGATACCAATGAGACAATGGAAAAAAAGTAAGAAATGCTTGCTGACATGACAGGCACCGCAGAACCAACTGGCCACCAACTCTTGCTGGTATCCTATGGTGAAGGCCACCATGGGGATTGCAAGGAAAGGAAGCTACAGGACTAGGGAGGACCTGAACCCTGTATTGCAATGTGTTATTATGACTGCCAACCCCCTTGATAATTCTCCTGCTCCCTCTGCTTAGCCAAGAGCTACCCTGGCCACCTTTAGGCAGAGGACCTCTGTTTGCTGCTAATAGAGCTGCTCTGGATGGAGTAGACACATTTCCTGGGCTATGTTGTAAAACATCTTCATTTTCTTTATATTTTGCAGAAGCCCATAGAGGTTTATATTCCTTATTCCCCAGATCTTTTACGCCTGTCATTTCTATTGATAACTTCTCTTTCTTGTTCATTTTTCCATGCCATGATTGCTATTTTCCACCCATCTCATTGTTCTTAGCTGTTGATCAGAAAATCTTATGGGTTTGCCTTCAATTAGATTTTTCTAGTTCAGCACCCTTTATCCAATAAAGAGATATTTTGACTTCAGCTGTGCTCTGCTCTGTCACCATTTTAAGTTTTTTTGTTTTCTTAACCCTCCCTGGGACACAGCAAAGGGCTGAGGAAGGAAAAAATGGCACAGTTCTATTCAGGTCCCATGGCAGGTGTTGGCATGAGGGGCTGTAACAATTTATTCACTGGTGGACCAATACATATTTTGAAAATAAAAGGTTATCTAGTGAATAAAAGAGAATGAAGTCTAGGTAGTTAACCAACAAGATATTCTGATTTGTAGGAGAGTGACATTCTATGCAGGATTTCTGGGAAAGGAGAGGACTGAGTGAAGTACATCTCATTACCTTTTGGATTGGAAGGGATTAAAAAAAACACATTTTTTCACCAGTTTGTGACAGAAGAAGCAAAGTATTTTCAGGGCTGAAAGAGCACCCTGGCACAGAAAGAAAGGAAAATCATGTTGTTGGGTTGGGGTTTTTTTTTAATACTTGAAGGTTTTGGAAGAGGAATTAAACTACAGGAATTCAAGCTGAGTTTGTTGAAATGTTGTGAGACAAGAAAGGAACAGCAAAGAAAGATTGTTTTGTTTTTTCTTTTAGTAGGATACAAGGAGTCTGTGGATGAATGCAAGCACAGACAGTAGGATTCATTTGGTCCAATGTCCTCCAGCAATATCCTTAGCATGGCAATGGTGAAAAAGCTGTGTGTCTGCAGAGAGTAAGAGAACTGGGAAAGCATGGCATGGAGTATACAAAGATTTTATATTTGGTTCTGTAGCATCCTTACACAGACGAAACAGGCTGAGTTGATCTCCGTGGTAATAGTCACTTAATAACCTTTAATTGATCCTCCATGTTTGTCAGCAGGTCATAGATCAGCCAAAGACCCTGCGTGATCCTGGCAAGACAGGATCTGTGTCTCATGTTTCAAAAAGTCACCCAGTCCTGCAAGGGATGCATGTGCTGCTGTAAAATCTTGTCTCAAGCAATAACTGTGTCACCACCTCCAGGCCAGCCATTGCCAGGTGTATATTCAGGAGGTGAAACTGGCTTCCTTCTACAGAGGGATCCGCAGGTTAACTCTTGACAAATCAGGATGTAGGATTAAATTAAGTGACTATGTGCCATAGCTCATAAAGACTTAGAGTGTCTCCGTGTATGGTAAATTTAATGTCATGGATGCGAGGTGGACAAGTAGAGTGTTTGGACACAATCTTGAGCAATGTGCTCTGTAGTACCCTTCTTGATCAGGGAGGTTGGACCAGATGACCAATCTCATTTTGTGATTTTGTGATCTGGGGTATGTGACAGAGGCTTATGGCATAGTTATGCAGTTAAGTTATAAACTTGGATACACTAAACATCATATATGCAGATGTTCTGTTCTAGCAAGACCTTGTTTTTTACAACACAGGCACAAGAAACCTGTGCTGCAAGATGTCAGAGGTGGCATTTTCCTTGTGACAGGGAGTTTGAGGTATGGCTACATCTTTTCATTATACTTTCTGTCTCGGCCACAAATAAGTGGATGCCTTACACTCAAAAATGAGCCACTGGGACAACATTGTTACTAAAATATAAAAAAGAAAGAGTAGACTTATGAAATGTGGTTACAAAAGTTAGGAGAATGAAAGTTAAGAAAATGAATATAAACTGAGGAAAAGTAATCTAGAAAAATCTGCTAAAAATATTATAACTTGGGTTCATAAAAAATCAAAAAAGGGAAAATTTAATCTGAACACCTTTCCTCCATGTTGAATACTTTTGTTCTCATATCTATTGAGTTAAATTCATTTCTATGTAATATATAGCTAGAAAAGAATCAGAAAATCTGATAGAGGAGTGTTTTAGGCAAAACATTATAGGCCAGGAGGGTTTTAAGCAAAACATTAATGCCAGCAAATCTTGTGGCAGCAAGATTTAATATGTAAGACTAATATGATTAATACTTACAGTGGGATGAGGATAGGAAAGAAATAAATGCAAATATATAAATAAAATGCTGTTTAGTTCATTGAAGACCAATTAGTCTAAATTTGCTGGTTAGAAAACAGTCACAGAATCACACTTGTGACTGCTGTGTCTCTCAGATGTCTGGTGTTCCCACAGCATCCAGTGCAGCTGGTTCCAGGGCAAGGTATGAGGCAGACAGGGACTCAGAGTTATGGTGCTGCTGCTGGGAGGGAGTTGCCAGAACCCACAATCATGTTGTCCGTGGCAGAATCACAAGCAAACCCCTTGAAACATTGATGTACAAATCCTGTTCTCATTTGGGCTAGTACTGGAAGGCAGGGAATACCTGCTTTTAGAAGAAGTTGGAGTTACATGATGGAGAGAAGTAGGAAGAGTTTGAAGTGAAAAACATGGAATGAGTCCTTTTTTGATATTTAGATGTTGGGTAAAATGCAAAGAGAGACTGCAAATTTTGTAAGCCTTTAGAGAGCAACATGACAAGTTGTGAATGGACGTTGTCTTGATGCTGGCAGGTGTTTAAAATACAGAAGTTTGGCAGCCTGTCTTCAAAAAACATTGTGCTCCAAGCTGAGCCCCTTCAGTATTTCCAGAGGAGCTTTCATCCTTCATGCTCCTTTAGCTGAGAGTTGATGCTCCAAGTCTCACTTCTCCTCCATGCCACCATCCAATTAAAAGTAAAAAATACATTTTTCTGCTGGATTGCTAATAATAACTAAAACTTAATCTCCCGCCATGCTATTCATTTCATTGCACTGAAGTATTATTTCTTGTTTCTATGTACTGAAGAGGTTAATTCTATGTTGTTTCTGTTGTCATGATATTTTGGGATCAGTATTTTCTAAAGCAGTTGTTATAAATAAAAATGTAGTCTTTGTGAATGTCCAGCATCAATTTTCTTGTGAGGGTTTAAAAATATTGACTTGATTCTTTCAATATCTGCATCACCATTATGTGTTTTTATTCCATTTTTGCTGCTACTGAAGAAGTTTTGCTTATGTATATAATGCTTTAGGAAAATCTAAGGAGCATGGTTTTTAGTTACAGATTTCAGTGGCCTTGTACTTAGTGAGTGGAAATTGCTTAGAAAGTAGGGATTGAATTGGTATTTCAAAAGAGTTGTAATTGGAATAGATTATAAATGGCCTTCAGCTCCAAATACTCAGATTACAGTGATGAAAAGAGTTGTTCTTGGCTACCTAAGAACATATAAAGGCCTTGATATTTGTGTGAAAACCCAAATGGCATATTCTTGAATGTGTGATTCACCTTGGCTTAGGTGAACATGTTTCTGATCAGCATCTCTGATAGTCTGGCTTGAAGAAGTTATAAACATTGAAGTTCTGATGTTGTGACTCTACAGAAAGAAAACATTGTCACTTTCTTCATGTAATTTCATGTTTATATGTGAGATTTTGTCTATTTAGTCTTCAGCATAGTAATCATTAGGAAACAGCTTCCTCAATGTGTTAATCAAAGTGCTTTTCAACCACTAAATACACATTTTCCATATGGGGTATGCTTTAAGTAGTAACTGGAGATGTGTCATTCCTGAAGCATTGCCCAGTGTAGTGGTGTGCCATTCCCCAAGCAAGCTCCAATATCATAAACAAATTTGCCCCATCATCACAGGCAAAGTAATCTCCTTTCTCTACAATGCTTCAGAGATACAATTCTGTAAGGCAAAATGGATGGCAATAAATATGTTAGCTGGTTGGATTCTCTCTGGTCTCAAAAATTATTGTTCTGATCATATTGCTGCAATTAAATAAAAAATATCTAATTTTTTCCTTTTTTTTTTAATAGAATCAGGTATGGACATTTCTTTAGCTTTGAGAAGAACAGGAGAAAGACATGTCTTCTCAGAAAGAATATTTACTCAAGAGTTATGTGGAGCAGTGGGAGGTACATGTAGAAATGCTCCATTTATTTAAGGTATTTTAAACAAGCTGCATTCAATGAAATTGTTGATTGCAAAATTACAGGATGAACTATTTGATATTTATTTGATGTGTTCTACAACAGTTAAACACATGCAAGAGATCTTCCCATTTCTCTCCTCCTGAATTAAAATACTGTGAGATGACTATTTAGTTTGGGGATTCACCATCAGAATTCCCTCCATAGGGAACTAACTAACTCATGTCTTTATAATTTACACTGGTGGCTCACTTCTCTTTAGAAAAACAGTAAAGATGTAAGAGGAAACCCCCTCTTTTTGCATAGTAGCTCAGTGCTTACTGATAAATACATGATGAGTATTACTCATACTAGCTGGATACATTCATCTAAAAAATTGCTGAACCCAGGTTCCTCTGAAAATGGTGATTTTCTTTTTCTTGTGGAAAATGTAGGGTTTGGGGATTCTGAGAATGCAACCAGGCAAACAATTGTCAGGTTTCATGTTTCTGTTATTTATTAGACATAACTGGCTTGCCATTTGCTTCATCTTTCTAACACACACGCACAGACACAGACACACACACACAGACACACAGACAGACAGACACACCCACGTTTTTCTCTTCCTGCCTCTCTGGAGCACCAGCTATTGCTGACAGCTTTCCCAAGTGTATATGACAGGTTTACTCACAATGCTTAATAGACAAATGTGGCAACTTCTTATTTGACAAACATTTCATCTGTTCAACAGTAAAGAGTCAATCTGTATTTGATTCACCATTCATTCCTTAATCTCTCCACAAATAAATATATGCTTGCCACCAAACCCAAGGCTTTAGAAATATATTTTGTATTTTTCTTCGCAGAGCTTTACAGTAAATTGCTATTTCTCCTTCTTCCCTTCCAGTAGCAAAGCAGTGGCAAGGAAGACTAACAGATTATTTCAATTTATCTGGTCCTAGTGATTGTTAAACACTCACTTTGATCCCAGGCCTGCATGGGATTTCTAAGTGTTCTCACTTTCAAAGGTTAATAATGTCAAAGTTTGATTACCTTCCAAGATGAATTATTTATTAATATGCAGAATAAAAGAAGTTATCAGGCCCAAAAACTCTCCCTTGATTAATATGGCACAGCAAGTGCTATCTCATGTATTAACAAGTAGATGTAAAGCGATGTAAATAACGTGAAATCTGGTGCAAATTGAAAGTGTCTACTGAGGTGGAATGGGCAAAAAACCAGACTGCAGTTTTTACATTATATGGGAATATTTCACAGCACATTTACCAAATGCTTTTCTTGCTTTTTTGTGAACTGATTTATGTGAACAAAATTTGAGATAAAGCATTGAAATAATTTGATGGGCAAAAAGGATTTTTTTAATGTGAGATTTGGAAAGAATGGGAGAGAAAAAGAAATTCAGAAATACATGCTAATAAAGTGATAGGGATTAAATGGTTTTATACGAGGTCAGCTGGTCATAAAATTCTAGCAATTCCTGGCCTTTTCCATACTGCAGATCAGTCTGTAAAAGTCGGTGCAAAAAGGGAAATGTGGTAGCTGAAAGAACATTGTTTATTATTGAGCAATATTGGGTAAGAGGATAACTCAGGCCACTAATTCTAGACACACCAATGGAAAAGTCTGGCTCTGCCACCAAGACAGAGAGTTGTCTGCCAAGATACTGCAGCTAAAAAAATACATATGAAATATCGTTATCCAGAATGGTATCTGAGATTCCTCTCTGTATTCCAGAGAAGAAAAAAGAAAGCCTACACAGTAAAGAAATATCTTCACCACTGAGAACTTACAGATCTACATTTTTTAATAGAAGCTGCTAGGATAAATGGAAGGAAACACTTCCTCCTATGAAATTCTGAGGCTTGTTAAATTCAGTAATAAAGATTTTTACATAATACTATGAATCCTGTCCTCTGAATTCTTGCTATTCCTTTATAAGAAAAACAAAATAAAAAGCTCTTGTAAGTTCAAAGCAGAAAAAAGCCTATTTCTATCTATACATCTAATTATCATAGAATTAGGGTTCATCTTCATAATTTTGCAAGTGTGTGTACAGAGAACACAGAATTTCTATAAGATAAGCACCTGGCTTTGTTTTTCCATATCTGAATGTTAAAGGAGGGAAGCTGAAATATTCCTGGTAATATCAACCACAGAAGCACAGAATCCTATGTTGGAAGGGGACCACAAGGAGCATCTGGTTTAGCACCCCTCTTAAAATTTTCCCCTGTTGGGGTAATCAACCACTTCTCAGGGAAGAAAAAATGTCTGACTCTTCTCATTGTGAAAAATGTTTCCCTTACATCTAATTGAAATTTCCCTAAGAGTAACTTGCACTTATTAATCCTCGTCCTTCCCACGTGACTCCTTATAAAAACAGAATTTTCTTAGTCTTTGCAGTCATCTTTTAAACACTGGAACATGGCCTCCCCTGAGCCCTTTATACTCAAAGTTAAACAAGCCTGGCTAGCTCAGCCTCTTGAGCTATCTCAGCTCAACCCAGCTCTCTCCTCAGCCCTGCCCTTTCATCATCTCTGTGGCACTTCTTGGACCTTTTCCAGTCAGCCCACATCTTTTTGTATCATGGGGATAAGAACTGAGCACAGTATTCCTCCTGTGGCTTCAGCAGAGCTGAGTAGATAAGAAGGATGACTTTTTTGACTCTGCTGGTCATGCTCTTGTTGATGCAGCCCAGCATCGTATTGGTTTCCTTTCCTGTGTCATCATATCAGCTTGTAGCCCACTGGGTCCTTTCCACCACCAGGTAGATCCCAGCCTGTTCTGCACTCCTGGATTATGTTTTTCCAGGTGCAATACCTCACACTTGTCTGGTTAACCCACTCTTTCAGCCTCTCCAGGTCATCTTGCAGGGTGCCTCTCCCTGCCAAAGGGCCCACTTCACCACCCAGTTTAGAATCAGTGGCAAACTTTATCAGGTTACATTTGATCCAAACTTCCAAGGTAACTTAGTAAGATACTAAGCAGGAAGAGATTAAGATATTAAAACTTATTATATATATATGAAGATATTATGAAGATACATTATGAAGATTTATAAAATATACAAAAAGAAAATTTTTAGCACTGTTCTTACACCTTTGTGGTGGTGAAAAAATGAAATATTGCTCCTGTGAAAGAACAAAATATTGCAAAACCTGATTATAGTGATGTTTATTCCTAAATTTTCCTGAAAAAACAACTGAAAACTTGCATATATTTGAGCATTCTTCAGTTCTGATCCAAACTCACTGATTTCAGCATAAAGGTTTATTCTGGACTTAGCTTCATGTAAGTAAAACAGAAGTTCTCAGATTCTGCTCAGGCTTGAACGATTGGTTGGAGAGAAAGGAGCTGGGCACAGTACTTGCCACAACTCAGACAGAGCTAAAAGCACAGATTGGGAGCCAGGGCTCCTGGTGTGTGGATGATCTGCCATGTCTCTGCAAGCTATGGGTCAGTTGTCCCTGAAATAAACACAGGAAAAGGGGCAATTCTGTATGAGACATCACTGTGTGGGAGACCCCTGCACTGCCAGCAAGCCAGCATCCCAGACTTGTGCCTTTCAGACAGTGTAAGATGTCACACATAGCTGTGTTTGAAGTCCAGGTAGCTACTTACACCAGGCAACGAGAAGGCTTAGTGGATACTCATGTACAGACCACACATCAGAGTACAGGGTCTGGAGAGGCATTTAAATAACCACAGTCTCTTTGTGACTGCAGCTCATCAGTCTTTTTTTCTGCATAACCTTTAATCCCAGCTAAAAAATCAGAAAAAAAGCAACTAATTAAAACAAACAAACAAACAAACACCAAACACAAACACAACCCCCCAAAACAAAATTCCAAGCAATTGCTTTTTGATTATTCTCTTTTTGACATAACATATAACTAGATATTCTCAGTCCACAAGCTATTGCTTGTAACATATATTAGCCCTTTTATCAGCATTTGCAATGAAATGTCTCTTTCTGTGCAGCAGGTAGAAAATGCACTTGGCTTCTGCATGTGTTGCAAGTTGTAGATTAAGCAGTTGTTGTCTGGAGAGTATTCATAAATACCTTATTATTATGTTTTAAAGTCAGGATAATTAATTTTATCAAATATTTACAGAGTAAATTTATACACTTGATTTATATGTCTTTGATGAATTAGGCTGCCTAATTCTTTGATGCCTTTCTTGTCTGTTGTTTTGTAAATCAGTCATTAGCCAGTGAATCATCAAGCTATTATATTCAGTGTCAAAGTAAGCGTGATACAGAAGCAAAGATATTTTGTAGCACTTCAGCAATATATAATGCAGTCAGGTGAAAAGAAAAGAAGAGAGGAAATCTTTAGGACACTGTAAAATGCATTGAAATCGAAGTGTCTCCATTAACTGTGCAAAAGAATTGGAAAAGCAAAACACTACTTGAATGTCTGAGTCTCTGTTTCTATAAAAACTGGAGTGGAACCGTAACATCCACTCATTCCTACTTCAAACCAATACTGACTGCACACGATTCAGCTATTCCCAGGAAAGAAACTTTTGAGAAAAGAGAGATTTTCACAGTTTGAAATATAATGACCAAATTAAGAGCTTGACACTGCAAAATACTGGGCCTGTACCAATTCACATGAAAATATCTTTAAAAGGCAAAATGCACCTGCACAAGTCCTTTTGACTTTAATACACATGATGACAAAGTGAACATGGTTCAAAGGTGACTGATTTTATAAACATTTTTTTATTTTTAAAAACACACGTTTATAAATATTTTGGGGTTCTTTTAAATACAGAAAGTATTTTAAATATTGACTTTATCTCTGTTATGTAATGCAGTGGAAACACATTACTTGAATTGTTCCACAAGAAGAATTCAACCATCCAGCTCTGGGGAGCTTGGGAGAATTAGAGTGAAACATTTCAGCGAAAATATATGCAAAGTTTGACTTTTTCAAATCCCTCTGCAACTGTTTTGGCTGCTTTTAAACACATGAGCAGTACCAAGGAAATAGATGGTAGATAAAATTAAAGAACGTCTGCCAGGTAATCACCTCAGTGTGATCTCTTACATACTTACTAGCAAAGCCTTTGCTGGAATGTTTTCACTGTGTTGTCTTTGAATCAATCTGTCTTCAACTTCTTTCTTGGCAAACCCCAATATTATGTCTGTGTGAAAGTGCTTATCAGACAAGTATCTCATGTAATCATCATTCTTCATAAATCACAATACCAGCATCACTAATTTTTCACAGAGCACTGTATATAGTTCTTTTATTTTCTAAATAAAGTTGGCTAAACACAATTACCTTATAATTAATTAATTGTTAAAAACTATTTTTGCTAGGTCTTTTAACCATTTCCCTAGTTATATTATATAGTGGGCAAAACTAAACAAAACCCAACAAAAAATGATNGGAGACACAGAATTTTCAACAGCATAAATAAGAAGATACAATGCAAATGGAAAAACCAAACAAAGTTTCTCAATTGCCTTTCTAAATCTGTATAAACCCATTCAAAGCCTCAGCATGAGCTTAGGTATTGTACATATCCTGCTGATTTTCTGACTGTATATGTGCTGATCTTCAGCACACAGGTGATTTTTATTCGATTAAATGTTTTCATACTGCTTACATAAATCTTTTAAAATAATGTATCAGTATTTATTTTGCCATCTATGATGAGCAAACTTTAATCTAAACCTAATTCTGTACATGAGTACACACATTTCTGCTTGTTGTTCCTGACAGTGACCATTCAAACCACACAGCAGTTATCCAAACATTCTGGATGTATTATTTCACAAATTATAGAGATAACATTTTGAAACCTTACTTTAGATAAACAAATCAAGGATATCATTTACTTAAAGAAATTAATTGTCTTGATTTTTATACCCATGCAGATTGAGAAAAAATTGTCTGAGAAACTGAAATTCCCGAGATTCACATTCTTGGGAAATGGAGGTTTAGATAAAGAGACAAAACAAAACCTTATGGTTATTTCATTTCTATTTTATATTTTTCCTCAATGGAGCTATTGTAAATGTTTTTAGCAGACAACAGAGGAACTATTAACAGCATCTTGTTGTCTAACAAAAAGAGACATTGATGATTTAGACACTGAATTTTTAGTGTGCAGAAAGGTGTTGTTTTTCAGTGGTGTCTGGAAGATAGAATAAAGCATTCTCCAAACATCCAGCAAGAGTTAGCAGATGTTTAAAGGCCAAAGAAATTGAAACTTTCTTTCAAGGAGTCTGTTACAACAGAGAACCATTTACTTGTTTGACTGCATGACTAGGACACCAGTGCTGAAACAGACCAGAATTGTTTATGTTAGAGCATGTGACATGCTTCTGTGAAACCACCCATGGCATCAAACTAGATGGTCATGTGAACGATTCTACCTCCTGGGCTTTTTAAGATTTATTCTTGCATTTTATAGGAAAAGGCAATTTGTGATACTTTTGTTAAATAAAATTTTATGAATTACATATTTAGCTAGTATAATTAAGCATTATTGAGAAGTTCTAAAAGAACAGTTACCCAAGACCACGCAAAACTGTCAAAAATCAATTTCATTTTAAATGCACTATGTCTTGAGATGCTATTGTAAATGCTAATAGTCACACAGTTTAATTAAAAGCATGTTTCTATTACTCAATAATGGAAGAGACACAATCAAAGTTAAAATCTGACATTTAAAATATAGCTTGTAAAGGTACAAAGAATTAAAATTATGACACCAGCCTATAAATTAATCAAGCCCAGAACTGGTGTAATGAGTGAGACTAGTATCAGGATAAAGTGTTCAATTTGACCTTATTGTTGAAAACAATGATGGACAGGTACCTATCAAGTTATCTCTGTTCTGCATTAGCTAGAAATACATTCAGATCATGACATCTAAGTTATTAAGATGTCAGAGAAATTCTCAGCAGTTGTTCAGCTAACAAAAAAGACCAGAGGAGTGCTTGAATGATCTGCATTTTATTATAGCTTTTATGTCCTACTAGACTCCCAAAACAGCAGATAAAGCTGATACACATCAAGAGGTGGTGGACAGTACTCATGGAAATATGGATCCCTGGAAAGGCTGCATTACTGGTCATCTGTCTGGAAAGTTTTTGGGGACATCAAAACATGAAAATATATGCACTTTGGATAAGTGTGAGCATTGCTAAGTTAGTGACTCATGGCAGGGGACTTAGGTTAAAATTGAAAAAGGAAAAAAAATGTGCTTAATAGACTTTTTCTGTATTTAGTTAGCCAAGTGAGCCTATATATAGTCCATTTCAGATACCTTCCAGGTTTTAAATTCTTTGCTATCAGGAGAGATTGCACCTGGTCCTGGATACAGGCCTTGTCTGCGCATATGAAGATACAGTAATAGAATCACAGAATACTTTGGGCTGCAGGACACCCAAAAGTTCATCTTATTCACTGACCTGTCATGGACGAGGACATATTTCACTAGGTCAGGTTCCTTCACCCACTTGAACTTGAACACCTCCAGTGTTGTGGCATCAACAACTTCCTGGGGTGTTCCAACATCTCACCATACTCCTTGTAAAAAACTCTTCCTTAAATCAAACCTAAATGTAACCTCTTTTAATTTAAAATCATTGTAGTCCCACTACAGGTCTTGGTAAAAAGTGGGTCTCCATCTTTCTCATAAGCCCACTTCAATTATTGGAAGGGTGCAATAAAATCTTCCCCAAATCTCCTTCAGGCTACACAATCCCAGCGCTCTCCATCTCTCTTCACAGGAGAGGTGTTTCTGCCCTCTGACAAATTTTGTGGTTCCCCTCTGAACGCACTCTCCCACAGCTCCGTGTGCTCCCCGTGCTGGGAGCCCAGGGCTGGAGGCAGCTCTGCAGGTGGGGTCTCAGCAGAGGGGGCAGAGGGGCAGAGTGCCCTCCCTGCCCTGCTGCCCACGGGCTCTGGCTGCAGCCCAGCACACCCTTGGCTTTCTGGGCTGGCAGTGCCCATGGCTGGCTCATGGCCAGCTCTCAGCCCAGCACCCCCAGGTCCCTCTGGGCAGGGCTGCTCTCCATCTGTCCAGCCCAGCCTGGGCTGGCCCCCAGGTGCAGCACCAGCCCTTGGCCTTGCTAAACCTCCTGAGATTCCCAGGGGCCACTGCTCCAGCTTGTCTGGGTCCCTCTGGATGGCATCCCATGCCTCAGGAGTGTCAGCTGCACCACCCAGCTTGGTGTCATCTGAGAACTTGCTCAGGGTGCACTTGATCTTTTCATCTGTGTCATTAATGAAGATATTAAATAGCATGGCTTCTAATCCTGAGTCTTGAGGGAGACTATTCACTACTGCTTTCCAGTTGGAATGGAACCACCAAATGCAACTCTTTCAACAGACTGTCTAGCTTGTGTCTCACCTATCTGCCTATCTTTCTGTTGAAAGTTAGGATTTTTTTCCTTTTTTTCTTTCTCTCATGGAATTTTGTCCCATTTGTTGCTAAGAGAAAATAACTACCAATACTTATGAGAACAAAAGATGAGGCTGGATGGAGGAAGAGGGGGAAGGGTGCAGCTGGCTACTCTCTTACCTGAGGAATTTTCTCTCAGGAAGAGCAGATACCTCAAGATTTTGGCTGGGTTCTTCTCTTCCTCTCTGGGCCTTGGGATCAGAGGAGGACAGTTGAACTGTTGCTTACTACAGGGAGAATCCATTGTCACTGCAGAGCCCAGCCAAGTACTCACACCAAGTAGCCTAGCTACTTCCTTACTGAGGGTGAGCCTTTGCTCCTAAGAGCAGCCATTGAACTGGGACCTTTTTGGCACCCTGCCTCACTGGAAAAGCGACCATCTATTCAGGAGCCTCAGAGGAAAAGCCAGACAGGGGAGCCTGCTCTCCTTCCTGGGGTGCATCTCCTGGGGCTGCAGGGAAGCCGGGCTGCCCGTGCCCAGCGCCGCTGCTTTGTGCCGCTGCCTCGGGCTCTAACCCGGCCCCCGTGCCCACCCGACCCCACAGCTCCCGCGAAGGCTGTGGAGTTTTCCGTTCCGTTCTGCTCACCACCGCGGGGCCGTGC
>VXBS01002152.1:48206-67492 GCA_013400255.1 Sitta europaea | reverse complement strand
CGGCAGCCAGCAGCGCCCCTGCTGGCCGTGCCCGGAACTGCACCCGCGGGCAGCGCTCGGGCAGCGCCGCAGACTCTGCTGGCTCCCGGCTCATTCTCTCCTTGCTTTGCTGCCGCCGCCGCTGCTGCTGCTTGTCTGCCTTGTACACACACACACCAGCACAGAACTGCTACTCCTTTCCCCATAGCGCCACCTGAAAGCCCCTGAATTTCAAATAATTACAGTAACTCAGAGGAAAGGGGGTAATATTTTTTATTCCAAGGGAAGTTTCTGTCTTCTTCTTCCTGTCTTTCAAATCAAGACACTCTCATTCCACACCAAACCCATATCTTTCCAGCTTAGAGGTAAGAATGTTGTAGGGGAGCATATCAAAGGCCTTAGAGATATTTAGTGAGATCCATATGTCTTCCCTTATCCACTGATGTAGTCACTTAATGGTGGCTACATGATGAGTCAAGCATCAGAAAAATCTCAGAAGGTGGTCCACAACAGCCAAGGCAGGAAATGAGGAATTAAAAAGCCAAACAAAACCCCTGGGAGGAAAGACTGCAGTCACATCAACCTCCAGATAATCTCACAGGTTTATCACTAGAAGTCTTGAACTCCCTTCTGAAATCCAATATTCTGAAGCCTGGACTTTCATCATTAACAATTCTGGCAACAGCAAGTACCCTTTTGTAAGCATTTCTAAACAGCTGTACCATTTCACTTTTGCCATTTCTTCTTTTGCACAGGAAAATTAGAGCCCACAGGTTCCTCTCTTCCACTCCGCCTTTGCTTTTTGAATCTGAATGTGACAGAAACCCTTATTGGGTTTGATGGATATGAAAACAATGGCATGCATTGAAGTATGGACTCATGCCAAGTTCCCATTTTGTTTGGGGCATTGAAAAGCCTAGGAGAATGAAAAATCCAGGATATTTTTTCAGTCAATTTCTGAATTAGGGAAGAGATACTTAGGTCTTATTGCCTGATACAACAAGGATTTCGTTATTGAGCATTAAATAGGCAAGAAAACAAATAACAGTCACTTTTCAGAACAGAGAAGGTGTTATGAACTGACACAGGAAAGGGCTGAAACATCATATCTCAACCTCTCCCTGTCATGTTCCTTCAGACGTCTGTTCAGGGCTTCCTTCTTGCATTTTGCAATCTCCAGCAGAGGTAACTGAATAAACCTGGTAAGAGGGGTGAATGAGCACTATGGAGAGAGCCCACACCCATGTCAGAGCTCTTGTAATAAAGCATCTAGGGACAGTCATATGCAGTGGGTGGCATTTTTGAATAGTGTTTTAAACCATTTCATGCACATTTGCAGCCACATAAATTCTATTCTGATGTTCAGGCATCTGGCTGTCTGGCCAATACATTTCCTTTTCATTTCCAAAGCCTCTTCTATTTCAGAGAAGCAAGTATTCTCTAAGAATAAGTATTGTGAAAAGCCTTTGTGGAACTATAAGAATCCAATAATTTTTGAAGTGCTGCAAAAAAACCACAACCAAACACGAAACACCCACCCAACCCCCCGACAAACAAACAAACAAACAAACAAGCAAATGGAAACCCAAACAAGAACAAGAAAACCCAGACAAACAAATTGAAACTGTAGAATGCAGCTTTAGAATTACAATTTGAACAGATTCCTGAGAAAGTTAAAGTCTTTAAAAGTTTGGCCCATAACTAAAAACATACGCATTTTGGTTTTCAGTTTGTATAGAGATCTGTATTCCAGTACTTATTCCATCTATCCTTTCATTACTCACTAGGAGATAAACAAATTTATTTCAACCTGAACTAAAGCTTATGAATCATGAAAACTGAAGTTGCAGGTTGTAATTCTCCTGTCCTTTAAAAAGACCTTAAACGTGTTTTAAATGGCTCTGTACATCTGAGCAGTCACAACTGATCTCAATAGTTTATAAGAGTTCTCCATGCTTTTACTATGAAAAGAAGACATTCTTGCAACATAATCTGACTTCCAGATTTCTTGGTATTTCCAGAAAATGTTCCCCATCCCATTCACAGCAAATCTGTCCTTTCTATGACATCTCAGACTCAAGAAAAGAAGATCAAAGCTGTTTCAGCTCAGATAAGTAATCTCAGACACTAGCAAAGCAGTAGAGAATAAAGGCAGGAAGGGGTAAGTATAGGAAATATTTTCTTTGCCTCCAAAAATTATGATTCAGAAAGTTTCCCTGTTAGAAATTCTACTATGGCTCTTGTGTTCCAGTGGTTACCCCACATCTATGTACTTTTGGTTTCCTGATTTGTTAAGCCTGTATTTTTTCAGGCACAACATCCTGCAGCAAAATGTCAGGCAATCAACTTTAATTTTATGTTAAGTAGAAAATTACTTCCTTTGAAGTCTGACATCTTAATCTAGGGATGTTCTGGTAAGTGGTGAACAAGTGTTCGCTGTGAATTTCCATCACATTTGTGGCTATAGACATTGATTGAAGGGTATATTTCTGTAAGAAACTCTTCATAATAACAACTTTATTCTGAGTATAATGATACATAATGTTTCATCTTCTCTTTGTTTAAATTTTGTTTGGAATCTACTTTTTTTAAAATTTTGTTTAAAAAGAGTCAAAGGAGGTCTGAGAACTGACAGTAAGTCTCCAAGGATACACATCTTCTGGCAGTATGGCTCAGGGTTTGGAATTTTAAAGTTCCCACTTCCAAGAGATGTGCATCTTTGATTTTGCCACCCTACTTTATCTACCTAATGATGAAGTCACAGCTTGAGCTCCTTCACAAACCCTGAAGAAATGATAAATTCTGAAACTAATTAGCCCAAGTTCTCACAAGTAGCAGCTATTCAAACCCGAGCACAAAACATACACCTGGGTATTATGCATGCAAAGTGGGTAACAGGTCGTCCAAATCCGCTTTCTCTTCCTAGGAGGTAAACCAGTGACATGGCAAAGAGGCATGCAGTTAAAGTAAAGAGCATCTGATCTCGCTATAGAAATTACAGTATGAAAGACAATCAGCAAAAATTGCAGTGAGACTATACAGCAGAAAAAGTGTCAGAGCAAGACAGGTTGAACCACCTTGAAAAACCTCATCTCTGATTCTCTTCAGGTGTGTTGATACAAGATTTGGGTGTGTTTCTTCTACAAAGCCATAAAATCTGGCTTTGTAAGCTTATCAAGAGATGATGATGTTTCCACCTAAAAAAAAAAAATTACAAAAATAGAATGAAAGTGAATTCCTATTCAGTTTTTGAATGTAAACAGACTTGAGGAACTGCAAAAATATACTAAAACCTCCATCATTTAAACATAACCCTATATTTCACGTTCTCAAATAAACAGCTTCAATATTTCCAGCTTCTTATTCATATGAAAGCCTTTGTGGGCACCTAAAAGAACTTTGAGATGTTTTTAAACATGAAAATTTAGAGCCACCTAAAATAAGATACACCACATATTAAAAGCTCTTCAGGCACTAAGTTAGATTACAATTGCCCTTACAAATTTCCTAGTGCTTAGGTATTTCTTGAAAGGCTTTCTTGAAACAGGTACAGTGTATTTCAGTGTAAATACAATTAGTTAAAAGTAGTATTTCAGCTGTAGTCTTTTCCAAAATTATTGTGTTCTTCTAGGGTAATTTATAAGACATCAGTAAGCTATTTGTCTTTAGTAAGTCCTGGTTATATCAAACTTTGTAATATTTCTTCATAGCCAAATGAGAAACCCAATGCTTGGTCACTGTCTCTCATGCCTTCACCTTGTGAGAATTTTGCTGAAACTGCAATGAGCTGCATATGTAAGTTTTGACCAGTTTTGACCTTTAATTAATGCCTTCTAACCAAAAGGAATGAACCTAAAGCAAACAGAATTGTTTTTTTTTTCTTTATGTTTCATATTTAAGAAAGAAAATACCTTCTGTCTGGTAGCATCATATGTGAGATATTTATTAAGGGTAAATGGAGATATTTTATGGTAATAAAATTTTTTTAGAAAACCGTCACTGTCAGATGCGTCAAGAATTCAGCAATCTATGATTTTAATAAATACCTAATCTAAGCTTGCTTTTTATTTTCATAAAAGGAATGTTGAGTGCTTTACCGTGTATGTGCTCAAGGAATGTTCAGGGACATTTAACTGCAACAATGCTCCTGATTAACTTGACGGAATTTTCTTTCTCTTAGTATTAAAATTTTGCTCTTAGTAGCTTTCTCAGAATAATTGGTCCTTTTAATAGTGCAGACATTTAAAAATAAAAAAAGTTGGTTTGGAGCAGAATAAATGTCTTATTCTTGCACTGCTGCATGCTTCCAGTTTGCAAACTTAATAAGGTTTGGATAAAGACCAGCCAAACCAAACAGCCTCATAAATATTTGAAAAATTATACAACTACCCCTATCACTACTGCTACCCTTGCTAGTGTTATTTAATAAATATAATGGTATCACTTTGTGCATTTCCAGACTATATGCTTTACAGTTTGTAATCAAGTCCAGAATATACTCAATATATTTTCCCTACTTCCTCATATAACCTTTTCCTACTGTTGGTATCCTAATGTACTTTATATTCCCAGCATCCCCATAGCTTTAAGCAACATAAAAAGCAGAGAGTGTTCATTTTGTACTGAAACTTTTGTTATATATATGGAAAAGTTAAAAAATTACATTTTCAGAAATGGAGAAATATTGTTTCAACTTGAACAAATCTTCTGTAAGGCACTTGGAACAACTGGAAACTCACAATGTTACTGATACTCACAGATACAATGAAATCTGTATTCCAAAATATTATCATAGCAAGCACTTCTGTGCTTCTTCTCACATCTTCAGTATGCTCCTTTTATGTGAGTAAAGGATACTTCCTAAGATATCTGTAATATAAGCAGTAATACTTTAACTAAGATTAAATGGCCAGCTTAGTGTTTTGAATTCCTTAATAGACTAGGACAAACCATAAAACTAAACAAAGCACACAAAATCGATCGAGAGTGACTGGCAAAGCACATGTGACCTGTCTCATGGGTACCCTGCAGGTATGGAACAGCTGAGGGTTTGGACAGGTTTTTGGGATGCCTTTGGTTATATCAAATGGCTAGGAGATGATGGCAACAGACTCCAAACAGGTTATTATAGAAAATTCCTTTTGTCTGTTCAATATTGCTCTCTGCAGTAGAAAAAAAAATTAGAAAAAATTTTCTAATTCTCTAAAAAAACTATCTTTTTCTATCATCCTATTACTTAATTATATTGATTATATAAATAAAAACTTATGGATATTAAACTGTGCATAAGCAAACAGTGTATGTCCTTTGTTAACCTACTCCATCCACTAAAAATAGGGGGGGGGTATGATTTTTATGATTTATGATCAGAAATTTAAGTGAGAGAACATTGTGTCAATTTTCATAAACTAAGATGATAATATTATAAAAATAATTAAACATTTAATACAGAAATAATTGTAAAACCCATCTAATTACGTTAATCTTTTAAATTCCCTGTGCTGGCTTTCTCTTTCCTTTTTGTTCAAGTCCATATTTATTGCTTCTGCCTAGAATTAGCCTATCATCCAAATAGACAGGATATTCAGCCTCTGTTGAAATTTACATTTATCAAAGCAATTTTTATCTTGAATTAGGTAGTTATTAAAGAAAATATGTTTATGCAAAAATAATCTGGCCAGTTCCATTCCTCTTCTATGACTGCCAATTTTTCTGCTGTGTTTGGGAGCTTGACATGTTGTCAGTGATTGATAGGTTTTTCTTTTATTGTTTCTAGCAAAACCAAACAAAACCAGACCCCTTTCTCCAAAATTCCCACAGAAACTGTAAGGACACACCTTCCTTTTCTTCAGCCACTTTTATAGTGGATGTGATGCAACTTAATGCAATGTAATTTTATTTGCTAGTTAAGCTACAATTCAGGAGATACTAACTTAATACAAGTAAACTGGATTTTGGAGTGGACTTTTATCATATAAAGCTGGAAAACTCTGACATAGGCTTTATTTGAGAACTTAAATTGGGCTAGAAAATTTAGTAAAAAATTTTATTTTCACATTGAAATTAGGTGTGTTGGAAGGGGTGAAGGGATTCTCTTTGGTTTTGGAAGAGGCAAAGAGCTAAGTTCAGAAGATGAATCTAGAAGAGTAATATTGAACCATTTAAATAATGAATTCAGAAGAAAATATTGGGTTATAAAACAAAAAAAATCTTGCTTTCAAGAGAAATTGGTGGAATCACATCTTTTAAAGTTGTGGTTTATTTATACTTCTTTGCAGATATTATTTACAGAATATCATCCACTTAGATATTGTTGACAATAAAAATCACTTACACTATATTAAAAAATATAAAAATTATATATGGTAGATATGTATTCAGAGCAAGTGAAGTGAAAATCATTGTCTGGTAAACATGCATGACTAGACTTATGGAACTACAAACTTAGTGGTAGTTTTAGAGAAAATTATTAAAGGAAAACATTTTAAGACACTCTTGCAGGAAAAAAAAAAAAGAAAAATAAACAAAACTTCTTTTTTCTGTTTATTAAAATTCATTACCTGTCAGTAGAAATAGCCTACATCCTAGAAGTTCAGCCTGGAGCTCTTGGTTTGGTTTAGAAATTTTTCTGAGTAACACACTGATAAAATAAGGTAGAAAAACACCATGAACACATTACTGCCAGAATTGCCTCTATCAGCAGAAGCAGAACCAACTTATTGAATAGCTGTGAAACAAAACAGGAAGAAAAAGCAAAAGAGGTGTTTTGAGACCTAGGCAGTGCTATGAAGGCATTGCCTTCTGGCCACGTTTGCAGGCAGGGTGTCCTTATGCCCTGAGTCTCAGGAAAATGAGCTGCAAGGAGCTGATCTCAGACCAGTGAACCACAGCATCACACAGAGGGAAAATAATTCAGGCAGGAAGAGGCCTTGGGACATCTCAAGCCCCGCTCCCAACTACAGCAGGTCAGCTCTGATGGGAGAGCTGGTCCTGAGGAGTAATGACAATTCTTGCTGCCTCCAAGCAGGGATAACTCCTCTCAAACTCATGGTCTGTGAGGATCCTAGCCCTTGGCAGCAAGCTTTTGATAATTAATGTTTGGAGGAAATGTCTGGAGAGTACCAGGTGTCTGCTCCTATACTCTACCCATTATCTTATTGAAAAGGATATCTTATTGATATCCTCTCTCTTATTCTAGGAGATTCTCAGACCTAGTCTAGGACTAAGAACCCGTGCTCTGAAAACTGATTCCAATCAGCTTGCTGTCCTTTTTAAGAGGTAAAATACATTTAGGTGGAAGAATGAAGGTTGTTCACTGCTAGAGTTCCAAAAACCAGCCCAGTTTGTGTTCATTAGCTATACTTGCAAAGGAAATTGCAAAGGAAGGGAGGGAAAGGAAGCTTGCAAAAGAAAGATCTTCTGAATGAGCACCCTGACTCTGAAAAATCAAAGTACAACTTAAGGCTTGGGCCATTATCAAGACTTGTTTTTCCCCTTGTATTCCTTAAAGAGTCCTCTAGGTCTGAATACTTTTTCTTTATTTTTCATTTCTACCTTGTATTGGATAAGTTGATCCTCCTGAAAATGAAGATGAAAATAATTATTTTTTTCAGTAAACTCCTATAAATACATTTAATTAAGAATTTATTCTACTACTGGCTCTTTCAAAACTGATATTTCAGGTTGTGTTTGTTGGGGTTTTTTTAACATAAGCAAATGCTTAGTGAAATAGGAGATAGTTAAAGCATTTTAAGACAGTCATCCCCAGCTACAGTAGAAATACTGCATTACTTATGTTGATAAGATTTTTAGATTAAATAAAATTTAGTTCTGAATGGTCAAATGGTTAGCCAGTCATAGCTCATATGTTTGGTGCCAGCTGTTGGGGTGGAGTGTCTGTGTTAGGAGATCAAAATTTATTCTACTCCATTTCTCTAAAATGGGGTTTAGAAATAACTAAAATCAGACAAGGGGAAAACCACTTATTCTGTGGAATTTTTCAGTCTTTCAGTGAAGTTCATAATAAGAAGAAATGTTGGAAAGTGAAATTGTGCAAAATCAACCATGAATGCAGCTGCCATTTCCTCAAAGTGCCATGTGACACTGGAAAAATATGTCAGGAGAGTGACAGAATCTCTGTCACTTACCGCTCCAGAAAGAAGAAAGAAAGAAAGAAAAAAAAACTGATAGCTAAATGAAAAGGGAAAACCATTGGGAAAAAACAAAATCAGGGCTGGAAAGAAAAAGGGAAGAAAATCTAGTTCAGCCAAAATGTAAATGTTAGATGGTAGGCGCAATCTGCAGTCAGAGTGATCTGTAGAGTGTGTGCAGACAGGCAGTTACAGCTTCCCAGGGAGGTGGTGATGCCTCAAGCCTGTCAGTGTTTAAGAGATATTTGGATAGTACCTTTAATACCATGTTTAAATTTTTGGTCAGCCCTGAATCTGTCAGGCCCTTGGAGTGCATAGTCACTATATTTCCCCTCCAACCAAACTACTGTATCCTTGTCTCTTTTAGAGCCTCCTGCAATGCTGCTAATACTGGACCTCCAGTATATGCCATGTTCTTTGCCAAGTTTTATTTCAGAAATAAATTATTCTTCTGCCACACTAGATTGCCTGCCAAGAGCGCAGTCTTTTATCACATTTATAAATTTTCTTGGAATAAACATCTTTCTTTTTAGATGAACAATCCCCATGTACTTCATGGTCATGGGCCTTTGTAAAAAGCCTTTTTTTTTCAGGACACAGCATGGTGAACTATTAGAGAATTTGAAATTTGTTCCTGCTTTTTAAGAATTTTAAGAAGAATAATTGCATTGGAAGAATGGATCTAAAAGAAAATTATTTTAAATCCCACATTCACACAAAGTAGTAATTTGAAAGAATTTTGGAGCTGGAAAGCTGTTGTGTTTTTTGTGATGCACAAACACTAAGATGCTGTGATTAGGTAGCCTAACAGTTTCACAGGAATAAAACTGCCTTCAAATGTCTGCATACCTGCTGTGCTCACAAAAATCAACACTGTTCTCCTAATTTCTTCAGGAGAAACTCCCAATTTCTTTGTACATATGTACGTACATACATACATACACACATACATGCATAATGAAATCTTTTGATAGAATATACAGGAAAGGAAAAAACCAATTTGAAATTTACATTCTGATTTCCATAGTACTGCTCCTGAACACTGGGTGTTCTGTTTAACAGACTATATTTTTTGTTTTGTTGCTTCTCCAGTGTTTCTCTTCTCTATTTGAATACCTCATTTTTTATTTTATTTTTTATGTATACAAAGACAATGCCTTTGAGGACTCCCTTTCTCTCTGTCACGTCTGGGTGAAATGGGCCAGCATTTTCATTATCTAGAGATGCTAGCAGAAAGACTTTTGTACCTGTGCAGATAATGTGGTCGTGATGTATGCTCCCTTTGGAAGACAGGCTAAACTCAGGAACCTACTTACAATAATGTTTCCACTGCAATACTGTATAACCAACCTGAGAGCCAAAGAAAAGCTGACATATTTGATGTTTCATTCTAATGGGAATGATTTTTTTTTTACATCAAAAAATTGCTTGACAGATATTATACAACTTTATAGTAATTGTTACTTAAATAAAAGATGTCTGGAAAAGGTGTAATTTTACACACAAATAGGAACAGGACTCTAGCAAGCATAAAAACAATCTTTAAAGTCCATCCAGTAGTAGAAAATATTTGTCATACAAATGTGTACTTCTATTTTATATTATTTTCAAAACATGTTTTGGAGTACCACATTTTTTGGTAATGTAGATCCAAATACAAAATGCTCTCCATAATGATAAGGTAGCATTAATTCAGATTTATGTTAAATTTATCATTTTGAATGTTGTCCAATAGATGTTCACACTCAGAAACCCAAATCCAGTTTCAAGTGTTTGATGACATTAAAAATATGCACTATGACAAAAACCAAAGTGTTCTTTGAGGGAGGAAAGAATGCTACCTGCAAGGCTAAACTTAACGGAGGATCTAGTCTTTACATTTCCTCAGGTATTTTTAATTCTGTACTGTTGAATCATCCTCATATTAAATGCTCTGACAGGAACAGAAAGTAAAGTCTGAATTTGGCAGATAATAGATACTTTTCAATTTTTGTTAGTCACCAAATGAGTAGACAAAACTTGTATTGAAAGTGGAACACAGGAGTGATGTGACTCTTTAATAATAGTACAGGAATAGTGTCAGGACACTGGCAGGATACGAGAGAGCTCTTTGTGCTTCACTGTACATGCAATGAAGTGCCAGTTTATTTGTTTGAAGAGAAACAGAAAACAATGAAAATTACAGCTCAGTGAAATACATGGGTTGCTTATGCAATATTATGTTACATATTCTCAGAAAGCTACTGAATTAATACCACATGTATGCATGCATGTGTGTGTGTGTTTAAGTAATACAACTAAAAATGGAAAGAGGGTGAATGGTTAAGTATGGATCAGACAATTACATGGAAGACTACAAATTTCTCCATGTCCTTTCACTCACTATATGTGATTTTGCATTAAATTGAAGATTTTCTGAATGTGAGCTGTTGATAAATACTAGTCCTGCTTATGTCAAAAGGGTCAAAACATTCAAAGTGTGCCTTGGAAATAATTTGTTCCGTTGTTAAAAACAGGTACAGACAGAAAGAATGCTGGTACACTCAGGAAATTTATTAATATTTAATATTTATCACACCTGTCGAATTTTGAACATGTGCTTACAAACAGAGGCATTTTCTGCCTTACTAATGTTACTAATCCTGCTGGTGAAGAGCAAGGGCTCTTAGACCAATGTTTGTGCTCTAACATACAGCAGATTACTAAACATGATCTCCAAAGTAACTGAAGTATGACACGCAGCTTTGTTAGATATGTGCAATAAATAGAAGACATAATAAAAAGAATTTACAGAATCTATTACTGTTTCCTGCTGAAGAAAAATATAAAATGAAGTTCTAAAGGGGACATACAGTGAGGTTCTGAATACAAAAAAGGTTGCTTATACAGCATTTTTTTTCCTAGGGGTCCAGTTTAAAGCAGGCCAAGCTGAGGACAATGAAGAGCAGATATAAAAAAGTGCTCAAACCTTGAGAAAACATAAAAGGCCATCAAATGGATACATAGATATAAAGCAAATAAGGCAGCTGCTTTACAAAATCAATTAGGAAAAAAAGATCTGGAAAAATTATAAAAAATTAGAACATGCTATTTTGTTCATCATGAAAAAATCAGTAAAAGGAGTACTGCCTAGTAAAATAAAGATAATTCTGAAAAAATATGATTTATCTTTGCCAAACTGGTTGCAGCAATCTACAAAAAAACCTGTCCATTTGTCTTAGACTATAAGCTTGCTGCAGACATTGCCAATAAGTCTTGTCATCACTTTTGACATCATAAGTATCTGCCTGTGGAAATGACAGTTGCTGATCAAAACATAAATATACTGTAATGCATAAAGATTTTACAGTCTGCATATCATTTATGCAGTCAGCAATGTTCATTTCAGAGAACAAAGACACCAAGGAAGGTGAGGCTGTACAGGTGTCTGAACACATGAATCAGAAAGAAAATTAAATCTGATGAAAAATGTCCAAAGGACAAATATTCCTGTCCCTCCGCCTTGTTTTGATAACATTTCAGATTTATAAAAATTAAAAAGTGAAATACAAAAATACACTGACAAAAACTGAAACTTTTCTAAGTAAAAGTATATAATCAATAATATGAGTATTTCATGTTTGATCTTCATCCCAAGACACTTGATCATATGTGAGAGATTTTGGATCTGAACCTACAAGCTGTACTGCACATTCTTTCTTTTTTACTGGTGTACCACACAAACACAAAAATCTGTCTGCAAACCTGGGCTGAACAGACCTTGTGAAACTGAACAGCTACAAAGAGACACGTACTTATTTTGTCATGCAAAATATGAAATTTTTGCATTATATGTTTGGAGACTTACTCTTCCAAATTCCCTCAACTCTTGATCTAGAGCAATCAGGTAAACTTTTCTGCATCTGTCTGGGAGGATAGCATCCTTCTATCTCATCCATCCATCATCCATCCCTCCATCCATCATCCATCCCTCCATCCATCCATCCATCCATCCATCCATCCATCCATCCATCCATCCATCCATCCATCCATCCATCCATCCATCCATCCATCCATCCATCCATCCATCCATCCATCCATCCATCCATCCATCCATCCATCCATCCATCCATCCATCCATCCATCCATCCATCCATCCATCCATCCATCCATCCATCCATCCATCCATCCATCCATCCATCCATCCATCCATCCATCCATCCATCCATCCATCCATCCATCCATCCATCCATCCATCCATCCATCCATCCATCCATCCATCCATCCATCCATCCATCCATCCATCCATCCATCCATCCATCCATCCATCCATCCATCCATCCATCCATCCATCCATCCATCCATCCATCCATCCATCCATCCATCCATCCATCCATCCATCCATCCATCCATCCATCCATCCATCCATCCATCCATCCATCCATCCATCCATCCATCCATCCATCCATCCATCCATCCATCCATCCATCCATCCATCCATCCATCCATCCATCCATCCATCCATCCATCCATCCCTCCATCCCTCCATCCATCCCTCCATCCATCCCTCCATCCATCCATCCATCCATCCATCCATCCATCCATCCATCCATCCATCCATCCATCCATCCATCCATCCATCCATCCATCCATCCTCCTCTCCACTCACTTAATTATATATTACTTGTATATATATAAGTAAGCCTGTACCTACTACAGGCTCCCCAGGGCAGAGCTCACATCACCAAGCCTGATGGATTCAGGAAGTGTTTGGACAATGCCCTCAGGCCTGTGCTGTGATTCTTGGGGTGTCCTGTGCAGGCCCAGGAGCTGGACTCCATGATTGTGATGAGTTCCTTCAAAGTCTACTTCAAAGAGTGTACGATTCTAAGATTCTATATAAAGTGATGAGCCTCTGTGTGTCAGAAGGAAATAAAACCCAGGTGAGCAGAAATAATATCACATCTCTTTGTAAATTGAGTATTTGCCCATCTCCTCTTACATTCTGCTAAAAGTTCCAATAGGTTTTCAGGTTTTTGACCCATTCCAAAAGGAGTTTACAGCACAGGTTTTCTCCTCTTGGTTGAAAACCTAGCATCCAGAATAGCTAATGTGCAAAAATTTGCAGAAATGTGTCCTATTGAAATTTTGAGCATCTGAATGCTGGAAGAAAGATTGTACTTACAATTTAGGCAATCAGCCACCCTTTCAGACTGACAAATGTTTACTCTTTTTCAGTAAAACCCTAATGATTTTTAAACACTGAAATTATATATATTTCTTAGCTTCCTATTCCATTTATTCCATTCTTCACTACATCAGTATACAAACTTGCTGCTTTTGAGAGTTTTTTTGCGTGATTTTAATTTTCTTTTTTTTTTTTCCCCATCATGAGTGTGCTAGCCTCGTCCTGAAGAGGAAGGAAAATGTTTACAAAGTTAGCTCTACAGTCACATCTAAAACCCTCAAGATTTTGCTATAGGGGCAGACAGCAGTCCCCTTATGTTGGACATTTCTTCTGGTATGTTTCTCAATAGGTTGTGTCCTGGCATCTTCATACCTGACTAACAACTGAAATAATATTCAGTGTCAGTTTCCTTCTGTTATTGAGGAAGGACTCTACACCATGGAATCATAGATTCATTAGGTTTGGAAAAGACCTTTAAGAACCTTAAGTCCAACTGTCGAGTCAGCATCACCACCATGTTCACTATTAAGCCATATCCTCAAGTGCCATATCCACACATATTTTGAACATTTCCAGGAATGGTTGCTCCACTACTCCTCTGGGGAGCCTGTTTCAATGTTTGGCAATCCATTCTGTAAAAAATTTTTTTCTAATATGCAATCTAAACCACCCTGGCACGGCTTGAGGCCATTTCCTCTTACCATGCCCCTCGTTACCTGGGAGAAGAGGCAAATCCCCACCTGGCTACAACCTCCTTTCTCATTGTACAGTGTGATAAGGCCCCTGACCCTCCTTTTCTTTAGGATAAACAACCCAAACTCCCTCAGTTGCTCCTTATCAGACCTTCCTTGCGCTCCAGATGCTCCAGATGATGCAGACCCTGTCTTGCTCCATTGCCCTTCCCTGGACTTGCTTCAGCACTCAGTGTCTTGAACTGAGGAGCCCAGAACTGAACCCAGCACTCAAGGTGTGGCCTCAGCAGTCCTGAGTACAGAGGAATACCCTGGTCCTGCTGGCCACACTACTGCTGATCCAGGCCAGGATGCCACTGGCCTTCTTGGCCATCTGGGCACAGCTGGCTGATGTTCAGCTGGTGCTGGCCAGCATCCCCACGTCCTTTTCCCTGGGCAGCCTTCCAGCCACTGTCCCAGCCAGTACTGCTACTGGGGACTGCTGTGATCCAAGGGCAGGACCCAGCACCTGGCCCTGCTGAACCTCATCCAGCTGGCCTCGGACCAGCCTGTCCAGATCCCTCTGCAGAGCCTTCCTGCCCTCCAGCAGATCAACACTCCCTCTCAGCTTGATGTTATCTGTGAACTTGCTGAGGGTGCGCTCCTGAAAGGACAGGAGAAATATAGGAAGACACTCATAAGGAGTCTAAAGAATCAGCACTGTGAACTAGCAAAATTAATCTGACACTTTTAGAGTGTTGAATTAGTAGCTCACAAACCTGGGTCATACAGTGTATGACCAACCTTTCTCGGCATTGTCACTCAGATTGAATTTTCACATAACAAACAATCTTTGGCAGCAGTAACAGCTTTCAGGGGCACTCAAAGAGCAAGGAGCGTGCTGGGAAGACTCTGAAGAAGAATCTGTGTGTGACAAAGGTGAACAGGAGATATCAAAGCATACAAGGGACTTTTGGAAGTCTGGAACTGATAAATATGATTGGCTGTTTGTGGCACAGAAGGGAAGAAATTCCTGCTTTTTCTCCCAGCCCCTAAACTGCATACTACTTTGCCTATCTCTTTGAACCAACCATAGCACAGACATTCTTAACAATTCCACAATAATTTTTTCATGTAATTACTGGTTTATGGCTGTTGCAGACAAAACATTGCAGCAGAATCTTTGTTTATACTGTTGAGTAAGCAAGACACAGGCACAGTCAGAGTGCCAAATATTTTCAAGAATAATGCAATTGTCTTTGTCTAAGAATGGTGAAAGGCTATGCTAATAAAGAAAAGGGCTGTACCCTTTGAGGGAAGAGGGAGAGAGAGAAAGAGAATGGATTAAAAAACTATGAGTTAAGCAGGACCTGCTAAAATGCTAGGAAATGCCACTAAATTTGGAAGTGCAAGTGATATATTATAAAGTGATCTGGCACCTGCAAAATTAATTATAGGGACCCAGGAGAGGAGATGAAATTATAACCATAAGAAAGAGTATGCCCTTTCTGCATGTAAACACATATACACACAGAGGAAGAAATCCCAGCCCCAACACTTTCCATTCCTGGGGAATTTTCAGCATCTGTGCTTTCTTCCATTTTTCACTTACTAACCCAATGGTGACAGCTGAAGTGGCTGGTGACCAGCACCCAGGGAGAGAAAGGAGGAAGCTGCAACTTTGGCTGTGTGACCTTGGTCAGCCTGTGTATTTCTGTAATGATTTTGTTATATCATCTCCCATCACAGACAGATGTGAAGCAAAGAAAAAGAGAAGTGAAAAAAAACCAAGAGAATTCCAGACATCTCTGCTGCCAAGTACGTATTCTGGTTGCTTATTCAGCTCTCTTTTAATATTTTATGTCTAATGGTTCACTTTTCATCAGGGAGTCTGTTAAAACTCTGTCAAGGCTATGACTAGTCTACAGCTAGGTTTTTGAAACAAAAGCAGCTACTAGTGTTTTTAATAAAATGTTATTTTGTTACAGTCAGACATGATTCTTAAATCATTACCATACTTCTCTCATAAAACCCATCTACTATTTAAGTGCCTAAACAGAAATGAAGGTTTTCTTAAAGTTTAGTTCAAATCCTGCTGATTTAAACAATGTTTAAGTTTATTGGAACTACAGGATCAATCTTGCGCAATCAATTGTTAGACTTGCCTTCAGTAATTGAATGTCATGAAAATCTCTTCTAGGATTGTACTTCATGGAAAAGAAACAGATGTCTGGAGTTGGGAGAAATAAAAATGTTGGCCATGTCATACAAGGGCTTTTTTACTCTTCAGAAATTTCCAATACTACAGGAATTGTTCTTTTGAATTAGAACAAAACTGAAAAAGATAGATATTTTGGAGATGCTAATATGCCAAAAAATTATTTTCCAAAATTCACTGAAATTAAACACTTTATTACATTAAAGAACTTTTGAATATTTGACTCAGTATTTCAAATTAAATATTTCAGATGTAATTGAGAGATAAAATGGAAAGACAAATACCTATTTGACACTGGAAATTTTTCTTCGTATCAGAAATTTTAAAAAAACAAATGTAGGATTTTCTTGCTTAGAAGGAAACACACAAAATGGAGAAAATTTTTGCTAAAACGATTATTTTTCTATGTCTTATTTTACCTTTGACAGGTAACATTTTTGGCTAGAAACATTTCCAAACTACTATTTTTATTCTGTATTATGGGTACTGATTCCTGACGCTTGGATTTTCCACAGTCAACCCTGCACTGAAATATTTTGACAAGTGTCTCCAGTGATTGAATATTTATTTTCTATCAAATTAGGGCGATTTTTTTCCTTCACACAAAACTTAGATATACACACAAACCCCATTTGTTTTAAATACAGCCACACTGTTCTAGCCCATTCAAAGTCCTGAACTGTGCCTTAAAATTGTCATGAGACTATAAACTGGGAAGAACTTTCCCTGGAAGTGTTCAAATCCAGGCTGGAAGGGGCTTGGAGCAACCTGGTCTAGTGAAAGGTGTCCCTGCCCTTGGCAAAGGGTTGGAACTAGGTGATCTGTGGCCATTCTGTGATTCTATTTTAATACATCAGCCAATAAAAATAAGATTATCTCTTAGAGAAAGGTAACTTCAGGTGTTTTCAACTGAGAACAGTAAGATAATTTTGCAGCTAAACTGTATTTTATCTAAATGTAATAAAAATTATTATTCTCCTCATCCTTCCTACCTAAAACATGATTTGTTCCTAGTACCCAATTATTCTCTGTTATATAGTCTGGTGCGAATTTGGAAAACTCATTCTCTTAGTCTTTAATAGTTGCTGTATCCTACTTGATTTCCTCCTTGACAGCTCAAAAAAAGTTATTTCTTTCACTTGAATACTTATTCCCTGCTGCTTTTAGAAGAAGTAAACACCTCAATTGGTTTTGGATGCTGATGTCAAGATGTACCTGTCAGAAACCTCATTTATTAGCAAACCTGAAATCAGAATTTACACTTGGCTTCAGAACTGAGTCTGCAAACAGAAAGAAGGAGCTCTTGAGACCCCTTCATTTGGATGCGGGGCTCTTCAGAGGGTTTGGTGCTCCTGATTCCTCCCTCCGTGCGCTGGTGAGCCAGAAATAGAGAGCCTCAGGCTTGAGCTTCGTGCTGCCATCCCGTGGCCAAGGAAATGATTAAGGATGGTCTCTACGAATTCTAGTTACACACCAGAACAACTGGAAACCGGTGGGAGGGGGTGAGGTGGGGAAAGAAGTGTTTATACTCCCAGAGAATTAAATCATGTTTAGTTAAAGGAGAGACTCAACCAAGGAAATCTTGGATACCAAATAAAAGACATAAATTGTTAAACACTGGAATCAGACCAAATATTAAAAAACATGTATTGTAACCAAATTTGGTTTATCTGCCAAGAGGACCTCTGTATACACATCTCTGTTGGGATTCAACTTCCTTTCAGAAGGATTAAGTCACAAATTATGTTAATTCCTGGATATCCACTACTTCCTGCTGTGGCCTCAAAGGCAAGCCTCAACTCAACTCAAGAAAATGAGTTTGGCTGTACCTTTTGCAGCTGAGGTATGCAAAATGTTTTCAGGACCTCTGACTGCAGGAAGTCAAATGTTACCTCTGGGTTTGCTGGAAGCACTTTTCGCTTGCAGCCACTCTGACTCGGACATGTCTGTGTCCACATTCAATGCAGTATGACCAACAAGTGCTACAGTCAGACATGTAAATGGGAATCTGAATCTTTGATATTTGTGCTCCACACATTGGTAGTTATGCCTAGGACTGATATGTTGAAGCTGTTTCCTCTTGGCCACTAGCTGGTCTCCTAACTTGTCTTTTAACGCAGACCAAGGGTTGCACAGTTTATAGGCTCAGTAGTGACCTCTGGAATCCACCTTGTTAAATAGCTTTTTGGGCATTGATGGTGAATTTATTTGTCATTCAGATTAAAAATGAACCTTTCCTATTCTCATATTTCATTATTTATCTATGTACAAGTACACTGGTCAGACATTCAATGGAATCTGCTTTAGTAGAGAAAGCCTGAACCCAACCACCTAATCTGTGTTACACAGTAAGATGGGACATACCTTTCACTAGTTCAGAAAAGATATCTTACTTAAAACTGACCCTTAAACAAAGCTATATTCTTTTATTTCTCCTTCATTAGAGGGGGAAAAAAAAGGAAAATTAATAGGAATGCCTCTGCTTTCACTTTTCCTGAATGAAAGATCAGACCAGGTTAGCAAAGAATTTAGGACTTGCCCTTCCTGATGCAAAATTTGTAGCAGATCATAGTGGACTCCACATATTATAGCTGTAAACTGAAGACACTTCTGCTTCTTGTCTATTAAATCTTGTCTGCTTCACTTACTTAGTTTCAAATCTCTTGGTCTGTCACATTTATTTGTAAATAAACTGAATACCAATAGCTGGGAAGGAAACAAAACAGGTATCTCAAAACAGAGCACATAGCTGCACCATAGCAGGACAGATTGCTGAAATGTATGCACAGAAACCAGAATAAAGGATATCCTCAGAGAGTACTTAAAATTTACAATTACAGACAAACGGTTCCTTCAGCCTTTTGGTCCAGATTTGCAAGAGGTTATTCAAAGCAAATCAATTCAGAATTAGTTTCTCTTGGACAAGGAAAGAAATTGAAACCTGTGGAAAACACTTCAGAGACTGTTTTTTATCCTCGGAAACATCATCTCATATCCTCTACCCTCAAAGAAATCCCTCCTCCTTCAGAAGAATATTTAATAAAGTATTCTCTTCCAAATCAATTGCAAATTTAACTGTTGCTGTTCATCCTTTTTTTTTT
>VXBS01002152.1:26840-48195 GCA_013400255.1 Sitta europaea | reverse complement strand
TTTTTTTTTTTTTTTTGACTCCTGAATACTAGCTCGGTTCTCCAAACACAAATAACTTTAATCATAGCAGAATGAAGTTGCTCCCTTGTGCATGTCACTGTAGAACAGCCTTAATTACATAATTAGATAGTATTTTTCCTTCTTCATTCAGCATATCAGACTCAGTGCAATTGAGGAATGAATTAGGGATGTACAGAGATTACACAACTATGTGCTTTATTTCAAGCTTAAAAGGAAAGGGAAACAAAATTGTACAAGGCTGTAGAGAAACTGATTCCACTCCAAGCTCTGCCACTGAGTTTCCAACTGATGTCAAAGAATCTTTTAACTCAAAATTTGTCCCGTTTGCCATTCACAATGTAGTTCTCATTTACTGATGAGTCAAATTAGGATTCTGGCTCCATAAATGCTCATGCAACACAGAAATGAAAAAAAACCAGCACATACATAGAACATATGAAATGCTTCAACACCCTGGAAAATCATCTCTAGCTGTTTTAACTGAAGAAAACTTACTAAAATTAGTAAAAATTTAATTTCTCATGATCTTGGTAACTTAACTGTAGACTGGGAATAAGAACTTCTGATGTTTCTGTGAAAATTGATTTGGTTTTATTAATTTGAAGGCCAAAGACACCATTGGTATGGGTGTCTTGAAAAAAAGCTAAGGAATGAGTAGTTACTCTTTACGTAGAAAAACATTTGAATCCTGGAATATAGCTTAAATCATGTCTGAGGAAAACAGTACAATGGAAGTTTATTTATTAGTTTTCTCCATCCTGCAGTAAACAAGAAAAATCCAGAGGAAAGAAAAAGGAGACACAGTCACTAATAATATAATTATGTGTGCAGAGAATTAAAATAAGATTGCTGAGTAAATCCATACTTTCCCAAATTTAAGCACTTGATCTTTTGTTGTAAATTCACCTATTTTAACTGCTTTATAGGCAATGAGGACATACACAAGTCATGAAAGAACCTAACAAGGGTCAGAGAACTTCTGTTTGAAATACTACCTTTATAAATATCAACAATCAGTTCTCCACTAAGTGATCAAATATGTTATTGAAAAAGTTTAGATGTAAAATTTAAGATTTAAAAAAGCAAATGTGTAAAATAATTGATACTCTTAGTAAATGAAAGCCAGCAGAAAACCCCCCAAACTTCTGGTCATGAAGACGAAAAGAACAACCTTATGGTAACGGTGAAGGTTACTTGAAACAGATATTAAAGATTTCATGTAAATATTTCCATCCATCTTAAACAGACTAATATCAAACAAGTACCTTCAAACAAATTAATGTTTGAAGATATAAATAAAATAGATAATAAAATATCTAGTAAAACCTGATTAAATTTTACTTCAGTATGAAGCAAAGAATAATGTTTAACACAAGTAACTAAATTTTTTGATACTGCATACTACCATTAAACACATAACTATAAATTTTAAGTTGAGTAAATGCTCCTCTTTTTTGTACACTGAAGCATCTGGCCTTCTGAATATCTGTGGAGAAACACATGAAATCAAAGTGGTTAGAAAGTTCTTCCTATGTTGCAAACAATTATCTAAATACATCTACTTCAGATTAAGCCAGAACTCCATGGTCTGTCAAGGCTCACTAAGTACTACTAAGTACATAATTCCTTGACATGAAGGGGGTATGGTGCCTGCCTGCACACTTCCCACAGGGAATGGCTTTACAGTGGCCTGGTGTAGTTACCTGATTCTTCCAGACAAACTGGAACTTCATTACAACCACTTAAAATGCTTCAAGCTAGGCAGAGATATTAGACATCAAGTTAAATCCATCAGACCTCTATGGAAATTAGGCACATGAATAAGTACTTTGATAACTTTGTTTATATTAAATAAATGTCAATATAAGAACATAGTAAGAACATTGCAAGGCAAAGGTGTGAGTAGTGCAGCTATTCCTGGAGATAAATATTTACACAGTTTGTAAGTAAACTGTATCTCCTCTTAGTACACTTTGTTGACAATATAGAAGAATCTGTCTCAAGTAGAGCTCCCTAAGAGAGAATTAAATATTTTGTAATGAGATATAACCATCAGGTCTACTAGACTGCTCCTTCACATCAAATCTAGTTTTTAAATGAAAATGTTACATGAATGTTTTAAATGTTTTAAATAAAAATTATCTGCCACCTGCCTCTGTTGATACCTATGTAAAATGAGCTTGCTCACACAGACAGATACATTCACCTTATAAAAAGCAGTATGTCACAAACATGAGCCAATGACCTGCACATGTCTGAGCGATTATGTAGAAGTCAGCCAGACGCTATTTTCAGAGGTTTATTTAGGTTACACATTTCAACTGTATCCACAAAACACTCCCACATGGAAAGACACCAATATACCTTCAGTCACATCTACACTAGTAAACCACAGGAGAACCACTGAATCAAGATTTAAGATATGAAGAAGACATGATTAAAGGCAAAATTTACAAGATTTGCTCTAAGTTGGAAAAGTCTTTTCTGGGCATCTTTTCACTACCAACTCACCAACACATCAGCTCCTCTCTCATATACCTCGTATTTTTAAGGTCTGCCTCCCATTTACCTTCAACAACCACACACGTCTCACTGAGGCAGTATGCTTCCATGACTGACAAGGTGAAGGTAGATATGGTAGAGCTTTTACTAGGCAGAATTTCAAGAGACATCTGATAAAGCTTGGGAGACACAGCCACTCAATCTACAGCAACTTGGTCAGAGGGAAAAAAAAAAAAAAAAGTCTAAGCTGCTGTCTGAGCAGTTCTCAGCTGGCAGTTTTTGAGCTACATCCACCACTGTTTAAAAATTACAGGTATACAGGCTGACCCCCTCAGCTTCTATACCCATAAATTTCTGGGTGCAAGAGGTTGCATTCCTGAGCCAGTTTTTGGAGCAGGTGCTATATTCAATTCAGCAGCCTCCATCTTCAAGGCTTTTCTTCCAGTCCTGGAGCAGACAACACTAGCCTCGAAGGGATGAGCTTCATAGCAGTTCAGTACTGTAGTTAATGTAGTTACAATAAAGATCTGTGTCACCACCTGAAATATTTAGTGCCACAGAATTCAGGACACATATCCTGCGAGCCCATAGATGAGAAACTCAACGACTAACACAGGGAGCCTGGAGGCTCAGAAAAGAGACTTCCAAAATATCAGTGAGCTGACAGCAGTGTCCCAGCAGAACTGTTTCATTCACACTCACACTAAAGTACTGGCTGTAAACACTGATGTGTGTTGTGTCAGAACTCCAAGTTGTCTCCTGTGGTAAGCTGGCACCTGTTCCAAACATGAGACAACAATTACAACATCGTCAACAGCCTTACCTTACTGCTACTACTCCAGAGGCTAACAGGGCTCCAATTCTAACCTTCAGAGCTATTGGAAATAGTGAGTCCTTAATTTCTGCCAGGTGATCGTGAACTGAGCCCCCAGGCATTCCCATGCACACATGAGGGCTGGGAAACCCAGAGCCTGTTGTCTGGCAGGTTGACTTTTATTTTAAATAGTGATCATGCTTGGAAGAGCATTTCACAGGAAGGATATTACTCCTTTTTCAGCGCTTACTACACAACAGAAAAGGGTGCACTTGTTGAAAGAGGAATGAAGGCAGAGAGGAAGGAGGAAAGAAGGAAGAAGGCAAGACATGGAATTGTTTATAGTCCAGCCAAATTCAATCATTTGGTTCATGTAGTCATTAATGGCACCTCTGAATGATGCCTATGCGAAATGGTCCACCTTTCCATTCCTTTAATGGCTCCTCAAAGGCTGCTCCATATTCCACTGCAGTCCATTTTATTTCATATTCCTTTAAGTGATCTGAATACAGCTTCTCATCCTCGACAAGCTGACAGCAGAACAACATAAAATGCAGCATTTACAAGTTACAGACAGAAAGAAAAAAATGCCTAAGACAGAAAACCTTCGTGTTGTAACATGCAACTACTTTGTTGCTAAAAGGGCCAAAAGTCTACTTAAATTTACAATAAAAGGTGACAAAATATGTTAGCAGCACTTCATCCATGTTCCACTGATAGTTGTTTACACACTGAGGAGTACTGTCCTCGCATGTTAGTAGGAGCAGTTCACAAAGCTTGCCTGTTTTGACCAAGCCTTCTTCACAGCAGCTTCACAGAATGACTGGAGGGGCCCATTTGGGGGTTACACTGGCCTTGGGGAAAAATCCACAAAATCCTAAATCAAATATGTTTCTTGAGTACTTGACTGATTAGGAAGAGGAAACCTGGCTGATTACAGTTCAGCTTGGGACCTGCTGCTGAAAAGAAGTCCAAGCTGATTGACAGCAGATAGTTGAAATAAAGATTAAAAAAGAAGCTTGGGCTAGCAGCCATCTTAGCCAGAGTGTTAGGGAGCATACTCCAGAAGGGACATTTCACTGTTTGACAGTAGCACCACAAAGTGGGCACTTGGCTTTGGCTGTTCATAGATGGATGCTCTATCAGTGATGCTAGGATACCTGCTGCCACACATCTGTGTCAGATATATCACTGGCATTTTACAGAAATATCCTCAGGGGAAAAGCTTGTGAACACTTCTGTTTTCACCATTGTTGGTAACATAACACTACTTCTGAGATTCAGGCGATACAGGCTGAATGTTGACCCTTCTGTATTTCTCCAACAGGCAAGAGAAACTCTCATCTTCCCACAATCAACAACACTCCTGTTTTGAATTGCTGGAGTCAGTTTATTCCGTAAACTTTATAACGGTGGAAGTAACTAGAAAATACTATTTTGCCATGCTAGTTAAGTTTTGTAACACATCTATTTCATCCATATGACCTATTACTGAGATTAAATAACAACTTGGGTACTAGATTCCTTACTACTAGCTAGGAAAAAAAGAGACACACTTGGAAGCCTTGCTGCATAATTTTTATGGCGATGTTGCCTTTCAGTGTACGGGCAGAGTCCCTGAGAAGTCTGCCATGAATATTTCTAGGATTAAATGTCATCACTTTTGAAAAGTGCAAAGGACATTATTGACACATGCAACAATAGTCAAAATAGGTCAATCTATTTAACAACCCCAAATGGTTGTTGGTCAAGGTCTAACCTTGGACAAAGCATATGCTCTCCTCTTCCACTGCTGGAGATGCAACTTCACTCTGAAGCATAGACAGGTTTATAATGCTTCTTCTACATAAAAGGCTTGTAGTCCATTGTCAATCTCCGACTTTAAGTAGCCTCTGAACAAAGTATTCAAATTAATTCTGAAAATATGAAACTATTATCATCTTGCCATTTAAGCACAGAAATATTTTAAGAAGCTGTAGTTTTAACTTTGCTGAATTAAACATATTCACATTAGCCTTCTCTTGCTTTTTCTCACTGGAAATGGCATATATGCTCCCCAAAACTGAACTTGTGTCTGCTGTGAGAAAAGAAACAAAAGATAATCCTACATGTTTCAACAGGATTCTGCTGTGGAAAGGCAAGTCTCACACCTTGGCATAAGGGGTGTAAAGTACATTTACTTCACTATGCTTTGTACTCGAGACCACAGTTGAGGTGACAGAATGGTGACCACAGCAACAAGACACAGATAAAAATTTGTAACTTGCATTTTTTAATTGTAATTTTGTCCTTTTATGAATTTAGAAAGAAAACAAAACTGAATCTAACATTAAAATTTTAATTTTCATTTAAAATTTGAAACATTACAAAATATTTTGTTTCTGATTTATGGTATCTAGCAATGCAAATTGGCAGAACAGCATCTACAGTGTTAAAAAATAAAAAAATATTTCAATTTCATAAATACTCAAGACATGTGTCGGCACCAAGGAAACAGAGTTTGCATTCAAATTAAAAAAATAACATATTTTATAATTAACAAGTTTTTAAAATATCCTACTTTTTCTTGAAACTGACACCAACACAAGTGAAATTAAAGGTTCTTTTTGGGGACAGCTAGAGTTGCCAAGGTTATGAATTAAAATCTTAGTGACTTTCTATTATTTATACCCAAAATACTAGAAATACTTCCATTAAATCAGTATTGCTCGCTGAAATTCAGGTATTTCATGGTATGTTAGTCAAAACCAAAAAATTGGACTAGAAGCACCACAGCTGCTATGGCAAATAAGCCCTGCTCTTACATTGCCTCTGGGAAAAAGAATGCTGTCACGTCCAGCTTGGCCAGATTAAGGTCTAGAACGTCCACCCTACTTGCAGATATAAAGCAGATGTTAAAGCACATTAAATTCAGAACCCTATTTTCTGCATTTCCTTTCTAATATCAAATGATTCTGAAGCTACCACAAAATCTAAGGCTCTAAGTCAACTGAAGTTATTTTGAGAGCTAAAACTGAAAATGTGGTAACTTATCTTTTATATGGTAGGGGAGGAAGGGAAATAAATTATACAACTCAAGGCCAAAAGTATGACTGCTGCACAACCTTTGTGTATGTTTCCATCACCATATAATCACAGAAATATAGAATCAAGGTCCCAGATGACTGAGAGCTGGCAAACATCCCAATTTTCAAGAAGGACATGAGAAATGACCCTGGTAACTAACTGCCTGTAAGTCTCACCTCAGTGCCTGGCAAAATTATGGAGATTACTCTGTGAGTTATTGAAAAGTAACCTGAAGAACAACACAATCATCATTCACAGCCAGCATGGGTTCCATGAGGGGAAAGTCCTTCTGATATCCATTCATGACAAGATTCTCCACCTCACTGATCAAGGGAAGACAGTTGATGTAATCATCTTCTTGGATTTCCATAGCCATCAATGCTGTCTTTCACAGTGTCCTGGACAATATGTCCAGCATTCAGCTAGATAAACACAACATCACAAACACAGCTACTGGCTCATGGGGTGAATGGGGTGATATCAGGCTGGTGATCTGTCACTAGTGCAGTTTCACAGGGCTCAATTCCAGGACCAGCGCTCTTCAGTGTCTTCATAGATGACTCAGATGCAGGATTTGGAGCCACACTAAGCAAGTTTGTCAATTATAACTATCTTGGGAGGTGTTGTGGATTGACCTGGGCCAGATGCCAGGCACCAATGAAAGCTGCTCATTAACTTCCTTCTGAAGCTGGACAGAAAAGAGAAAATATAACAAAAAGTTCATGGGTTGTGATAAGGACCAGGAGAGACTCCGCATCAAATACCATCATGGGCAAAACAGGCTCAATTTACGGATATGAAGTGAATTTATTACTAACAAAAAAAAAAATCAAAACAGGACAATGAGAAGTAAAAAAGCCCTTAAAACTACCTTCCCCTCATCCCTCCCTCCTTCTCAGCTCTATCTCCTACCCCAACGGGGCAAGGAGACAAGGAATGGGCATCATGACCAGTTCATCTCCTGTGGCTTCTCCTGCTGCTCAGGAAGGGGTGTCCTTCCCCTGCTGCACCATGGGTCCCCTCCACAGGAGACAGTTCTCTCTGAGCTTCTCTGGCACGGCTCCATCTCAGGAGCAACAGCTCCCTGCGAGCTGCTGCAGTGTGAGTCCATCCACGGGCAGCTGTCCTCCCCAGACTGCTGCAGCAACGGGGTGCAGTCCCTCAAGGACAGGCTGCTCCAGCATAGGCACAGGGCCCCCTCTCCACAGGTCTCCCACAGGATCACAGCTTCCTCCCAGATGTCCAGCTACTTCAGGGGGAGCTCCTCCAGGGGCTGTGGGGGGATCTCTGCATCCCCATGGACCTCCACAGGCTGCAGGGGCACAGCTGCTTCGCCATGGTCTCACCACGGCTGCAGAGGAATCTCAGCTCCAGCACCGGGGGCACCTCCTCCCCTCTCCTTCTTCACTGGCCTTGGTGTCAGCACAGTGGCTCTTCTCACAAGTTCTCACCCTGCTCTCCTCTGGCTGGAATTAAAACTGTGCAACAACTTTTTGTTTCTTTCTTCGTAAATGTATTATCACAGAGGCATTACCACCATTCCTAATTGGCCCAGGGTTGGCTAGCATTATGTTTATCTTTGTATACACTTTGAATTGGCTCTGCTGAACACAGTGGAAGTTCTAGCAGCTTCTCACAGGATTCAGTCCTGTAGCACCCCCTCCTACAAAAAACCAATGCAAAACCAGTACAGGAGGAAAGAAACTCAGGGTGTCTTGTTTAGACTAGATGGAGAGGTAATATAATGATCTTCAAAGAAATGGCAGCTCTGCAACAGAAAGGTCTTTTTACCATCCACTGTAGTTTCAGTGTAATAGGCTTAAAATGACCAAAAACAAGATTTGGATTTCATATCAGGAAAGGCAAAATTAAAGATATGATAGAAAGGACAGTTAAACTTTGAATTAAATTTCACCACATATCTGAACAATCTTCTTACTGGGAAGTGTACTATTAACTTTCAGAAACATGACAAAATGCTGATGTATTGTCTGTTTTGATACAGCAGGTTTAATTCATATCTTTAAAACCATGTTTTCTGCTTAGAAAGATGAGGGGCCTTTGGACTCTATCAGAGCACAGTATTTGGTCTGAGTAAAAATCCAGAGTTACACATCTCTTTTTGGACAATGCCCAAGGCAGGTAAATGGAGTAATAGCAGCAAACACATTCCCTGTGAAATCTTCCAAGGTTCAAAATGTGGCATATAGATCCTTCAATAACGTAATCTCTTGAAGAAGTTTAAGATTGCTCATAAATGCCATTTACCTTACCTACAGGCTTTTTGCCTGTAATTTGTTTTATTTTTTTTAAGAAAAACCTGTAGAAAGAATAAAGATTTTTTTTCTCTTAAAAATGAATACTTCCTTATACAATGCATGATCCAGTCAGCTATTGAAGTGGCTTTTCTTTAAAATACAAGCAATTAAATGCTTGGGTGAAAATGTGTACTGTTTCATACTCTGCCTTTATGGACCAAGTTTTCTGAAGCTAATATGAATGAATCTTTATTTCTATTAAAGAGGATGAAGCTTAGGGAAAAAAACTGATAAAGTTCCCATTACCTAGGTTGATATAAATTGGTAACAAAAGGAACTCTGGCATAACTTTTTAACTCAGACTACACCGTATGCCCAGCCTGAATTCCACTGGGTGCAACCTCATTCCCATCCCTTCTGCCCTTTCACTGGTCAGTAGAGACATCACCATCTCCCAGCTCTGCTGCCCCTCTTGCCCACTGCCTTCTCTTCTCCAAGCTGAACAAAGCAGTAAGTTCCCTGTGCTTCTCATCCTGCTCAAAACAGAGCAGAGTGGGACAAACCTCCCCCTTGCCCAGATGCATCCCAGGACACGGCTGGCCCACCTGGCACCCAGGGCTGCTGACTCACATTCTACTTTCCATTAACTCAAATCCCCTGGTATCTTCCTGCAGGCTGCTCTTCAGCCTCTTGTCCCCCAGTTTGTATGTATTATTACCTCGTTACAGCTGGAGAACCCAGCACTTGCTCTTTATTAAATTTCATGTGCCTGGTGATTATCCTGCTCCATAGTCTATTCAGATCCTCTGTAAGGTCTCTCTACCCTTGAGGGAGTCCACAGTTCCTCCTAGATGAGCTGCGACTGCAAATTTACTTAATGTGCATTAGAGTCACATGTCCACATCACATAGGAAAACATTATATATTGCACTTTGTGCAAAGCATACTGCCATAAGCACTGAAAAGGCAAACATAAGCTCAATACTTTCCCAACTGAAGAAAGCAAGAAATTACATGAAAAATATTTTATGATTTAAGAACCTTCTTTGTATCTGGTAATAAAATCTTAAACTTATCCATCCATCCTGATAACACCTTGAAGAAATCTTTTTTGTTTATTGTTTCTTAAAATAAGAATGTTTCAAGATGGAAGGCAAATAGAGTGCAAACCACTTAGAAATGACAAGTAATTGTGGACAGAGAAAAATCACACAAAAATCTCATCGGGGGACACCACTCCAGAGAGCTGGATCACTTCTGCAGGAGTTTAACAGTTAACGGTTGGGAACACCATCATCAGTAGTACCATGAAACAAGACATCTGTAGCACACAGAAATCTATTCCAAACTATGAAGCAGTCCACTAATACTGGGCCTTTTGAGACTCAAGTTTTTCAGTTGGCTTATGTATTAAAAGATTGTTCCTGGCTCTTACTGGTCAACACGAAAAATAAAAATGGTTTCTGCCTCTCCAGTCACATGGGAGTCTGTTCCATTATCCTATCAATGCACTGAACTAATACATTCAGAATTGATCAGGAACTACATATTCCAGTACAAGCTTGTGTCCTGGTTTCAGGCCTGATGTTTTGGTTTTCTGATGTTCTTTCTCAGGAAAGTGTGGTAAACACGATGGAATGTTTTTGTAATAATATCTACATTATTCATTCCTTCTAGGAGGAGGGATTTCTACTTGATGTCCGTCTGGTTTGACCAGGGTGAGTGAAGAGGTTTTCCTTTCTTTCACCAATCACATTGGTCTGTGTAAAATTGTATATGAGGGGAAACTCATATACAGGATCCCTAAGAAAATAGTAATTTTATCAGCCTTCTGACAAGAGCACGTGTTGTGAGTTATACGAAACAGTGACACAAGCTGAAGGAAAAAAGTCACAAAGACCTAACAAACAGTAATAGATATAGCTTTAATACTGTAAAAATTGTAGATGTATCTTTAAACATTTGTTTTTTCAATCTTCCAAGATTTTTCTCCACATTCCATTTTCTGTCTTCAGAAATTCAAGTTATATAAGAAATCTAGCTTCTCTTCCAGTTAATTTCTCATTAAACTTTGGCTATCTCCTATCTTCAAGGAGTTTTACATCAGCAGATCAGCTCACATTCTTTACTGGCTTATTAATATTTTAATTCAAATGGGGATAAAATCTTCCATACACAGATACTCAGTTACACATATCATAATTATTTGTCTTCATCTTTTTAATCCGACTTTGTAATGAAATTTTAAAGTGATAAATAAGCTTGATATAAACTTCAGTTCTGTATATGCACAGGCCAGTTACTGGCCTCTGTGGTGGCATATTCTTTCCCAAATTTTTGGATGTTAGAAAAGCTCTAAGAACAGCTTTTCGCACATAGTTGGAAATGGTGTTGCACCTATCAACAGGGGCTGTACATACTCAGAGCTGCAATTTCCAACTGTTAAGACCAACACATACAAAACCATCATTATTTTTTGACTAGTTTTGTGTCTACAAATGCAATGAGAACCAATTCAGCTACTGAAATTAGATACAAGCTGAATAAGGCCAAGGAAGCTTGCTCCATCAACCACCTGGTACCGAACATATTAGAAATCAAAACTGTTCTAACTTATTACCAGTTGTATGATTGCTTTATAGATGCTTTTCTTGTAAATAGAGCCTCATAATTTTGGAAGCATGGATGAAAGAAGCCTATATAAAATTTTTGAGAAAATCTGTGGCTCTTTTTTATTCCACCAGAAAATCTGCTTGGAAACATAAATAAATAACCTGTTCCATTCTGTTTATCTACAGCACATACAAGACCTTAAAGATTGATTGCATTTCCACTGATTTTAACTTGCTTAAACAGTTCAAATATCCGTGCAATAACACCTCCTCAGGGTGGCTTAAAGTCTAGAAAAGACTCTACAGGTTTGAATTCTAGGATGTCAGGAAGACAGTCTATACTTCTGAAAGATTTCAATTATGTTCAGTTTAAGACTGATGGTCACCTTTACATATGGAAACGGCATACTTTGCCTTCTATTATTTACTGTTCTCTCACCTGCACAACCCAGATATTCGTTACTATGTCTCCAATTCCTAAAAAAAGCAGCTCCAAGAATTAGTGCTGTGTTTTCATTATGTTTTATCTTTAAACATAAGCAGAAAACCTTAGGTACAACATGAAGCAAAATAAAGACTTACATTTATTGTAAATACAATCTATTTCCCAGCTGTGTGTGGCACATGGGCAGTTGTAGGTGAAAATTACCTTGGGAGGTTGATTTGACCACATCTGAGCTGTTACTAGGGCATGTAAGAATGTTGCAATATAACTGATTAGGTGGTAGATACAAACAAAATCTACAGCAGACTCCTTCACCACCCTATCTCTGTAGAAATGATCTCAAAGTAAAGTACTCCAATTTTGTTCAAACCCCAAGAATCAGTAAAAATTATTCCCCTTTCTCTGTAGCCCATAACTTAGGCACTTTGAGGATACATAGTTACCCCCACCAATACTGCCATAGCAAGTTTATGCCTTGATATATATGGATATATGAAATTAGCAAAAAAATGCACATTAATTCTAAACTAGAATTTGAACATTTTGTCTACATTATCAAGATTACGGTGGAAAACTGCAACACATTAAAAAAGGTAATCTTCTAGGTCTTAAAGACTGTTCTAATAATTTTTACAGCACTAGACAAAAACTAAATATAACTGCTGTAAGTCAACTACATTCATGTGAGTATTAACCACACATTTCAGTAACAGCTGCTTCTGATGTCAATGTTTCATTTTAGAGTTACATTTAGAATCTTCCCAAAGGCTTACCTCTGCTTCACTACAGGTCTGAATACTGACATCACATTCATTACACCGGCAGCACACTAAAGTCACTGAACCACATCTGTTCACACGAGTTGAAGAGAGACCTCACAAAAATTTACAGTTGCAATCAGGAGTCTCAACAGCAAGAAGATGTTGCAATACCATGTTCTACATAATTATATTAATATCCCAAGTATCCTTAAAATGTATAGTGTTGGTGTATCACACTAAATGCTAGGAACACTGTAAACACATTTTATTTTTTTCACTGAAGTTTACACAAAACATGTTAATTCAGTTTTTAAAATTCTCAACACAGAAGGCAGTAGTTTGGTTTTTTATTGGTAAACAATAAATTGTCTCCTCAATTAAAATCAAGTTCTAACAATTCTGAGAAATCCACAGTGGCTATATTTACTTACAATTTAATATCAGAAGAAAAAAATATCATTCCGGGTTACTGTAGGAAAAAAGTGTATACCACACTTAATGGCATACAAGATTTGTAACAAGCAAAAAATACCCTGTTTTACAAGTAATCTCCCTTTCAAATAGGTTTTTATCTTAGTGCAGTTAGTGCTCTCTCCCCATATGCTATACATTGAGAATCTCTATATACAAAAAGATAAACCAAATTGATAACTTATTGCAAGATATTAAGGATGCCATAAAATACACAAATTCAATTACTTCCCCCCCACTTGCATACCCTCTTGCTTCTTATTTCTCCCATGAAGCAGTCTCCTTCTCTGGTTCTAAGATTAAGTTCTTTCACTGAAAGGCACGTACTTCTCTACAACAGAAGAAACAGATGCATTAATCTGAAATGCCCTGTTTCAAGGTGATTTTATCCTACATTTTTAAAGATCACACATTATCAAAGAACCCACAGAGACATGACATTTTATTATTAAATTTGACTGGAAAAACTCATAGTTACCATAGTACTATGAAGCAAAGTACCATAAACCTGCATTCTTTCAACCTTTCCAAATGGAGAGACAACTCATTTACAAAAATAAAAAGGGATTTACCATGATGAATGTATTTTTGAACTTCCAAGGCTCCTGAGCTCTTACTGAAACTTTGGCAAATCTTGGTAGCATTCCAGTTATGGAATACTATAAAAAAATGAGTAAATTCTTCTCTTTGTGCCTTACTGAGCAAGTAGTTTCTCTGTGAAATCATTCAATGAGAATTGTAAACTACTAGTGTGATATCATTTTGAAAAACAAACAAACAGTATTAGCAAACTGTTCCTCAGTTAGCATGTATGTAAAGTTGTATTGCAAGAGACCAAAGGCCAGAATTTCACACTTGGGCATTTAATAGTAGGGTATTGAGCAAAATGGCTAAAACCTACTGTTTTGGTAAACTGCCCCAAACAGAAGCAGCACAAAGACAAGTGACATGGGTGATGATGACAGTGGGAGTACACTTAAATTGCGTCTGTTAAAGCTGAGGGCACTGGGGACCTTTTTTCATACAGCACTGATAGAAAACAGCAACCCATGAAAGCAGTAATGTGTCTGGACACCAGTATATAACACTACTATGGTGATTTTTGGGAGAGAAGCCAGTGTGTCTGCCTAGTCCTGCAAAGGGTCTAATACAGTTACCAGCTAACCCAACAAAAGTCTGACAGGGATTTCTTAATATAGGTATACTATCTTGCAGAGCATCACCTTAAAAAAAGCTTGATTGTTTCAAGTAAGAAAAATGAAAGCAGACTGGGTGCCATTACAGTCTTTTAACAGGTCACAAAAAATTAGGAAAAAATACATATTTGTATGTATAAACCAATACTTTTATATATATACCAAAACTTGACTACTTTGATGTCAATAACAAATGTAAATGAACATAGAGATAAGAAATTCCTGTAACTGCATCCAGTTTTTTAGGGCCTTCCATTATGAGTTGCAAGGGAAAGTAACTTTAGCATTAAGTAAGCTCAATTGTTGAGTCTAAGTTAAGTAAAACTGCAACTGTTCTTTACTTAACAAAGCACTACACTTTGAGTTTTTTAACTCGAAAAACTACTAAAAGACTCTCTTCCTTTTTCACAGGCTCCAGGCCTGACTATATATTTAAACTACCTTAAAAAAAGCCCAATTAACCATACCTCTGAATTACTGCATAAGTCAGAACCAAGTGAAAAGACATCTCCTGAGAATATGTGAGTATCATTTTCATGAAGCTGTCCTCAGCATCAAGTTGTCTCTGCTTATTTAGGCATTTTTTACTCCCTTTGGTCATTTTGCTTAAGCAGTAACATGAAGACTGACTACAAAGCTTCAGTGCAGATGCAAACAAGTTGCAACAAGGGATAATAAATTAACTTTAAAAAGCACATTCCCAATCAAGATTTTTTTAAAAATAATAATTCAAGTACTTTACTTTTCAAACTATCCTCCCAGCAATGACATATCTTTGTAAAGTTTGAAAACCATTTTATCAAGCTGTTCTACAGAGATTTGTGGAGTGAATCCACATTGTTCAGCAGTGCTTTCATCTTACACTGAATACTATTTCAAAATAAAAAGGAGCTCTTAAAATTTTAAGAGCTTCTCCTCATAAAAGAGAACACAGGAAGATATCAATATACGAAACCAGAGAAAATTCATCATAATCACTAAATATAACTGAAGTCCTTGTTTTCTTGAGTTACCAGTATCAAAAGAAGGACTTCAATAACTTAGGAACATATTCATTTTACTTCCTACTAAAAAACAGTTGATACTCCTGTAAATAAGCATTTATAAAGAATACTGGTCATCGAATACCTCAACGTCTAACAACTACGCTGAACTACAACAGAAGCTAAAAGATTTAAGGAAGACATTAACAGAATTCCTGTGGCAATTAGTTATTACATTTTACATACGCATATATACATATCTACTGGGACAAGACTAATAACATAGGGTAATGGTAAATATCACATAATTCTAAATACAAAGGAATGCTAAGTGGAGATATTCTAGCTACTTTATTCTAGTGTATGAGGGAGAAAAAAGTCAAGAGAGGCCCTGACTTATGAAAATTTTAAATCAGAAAGATTCCCATTAAGGAAACAAAGTTAAAGCAGACTAAACCTTCCTCTTCAAGTTCCACAACTGCATCCAAAATTCCTCCTGATAAATGACAGAACACCTCACTTACTACTCCAATACTTTTAATTTGAGACATCATGTATTGCATTTATAAAACTGTTTTGCTTGAGACTTGAATCTGATTTCACATTAAACAGTGTGAACTGATTACTTGCTGCAACTGGCAGAATTAATCTGATCTTGTCTGATACTTGACAGTAGTCAAGTAGCCTTCACTATGACTATGACTGATAATCCCATAGATTTTTTTGCTGAATCTTTGCACATGCAATGTGATGGCATTATTCAATAAGGAAAAAATTTAAGTGTGAATTGCATGAATTTAAGTTTTAATTGATCATGTTTAAGAACACTAAGTAAACAGAACCAAAGTTAAACACCATAAGGAAATACAACAAAATTTTCCTGTATCTACAAAATTTCAGAGCGTAGTTAAAGATATGAATCTTTCAGTGCAGCAGTACCAAACGTAAAAAAAGCCTGGTGCAGGATCATCATCAACTAACTGCTGACTACTTTAGCAATAAGAAAGCAGAATGAAGCAAAACTGCTTGAAGCAGAACTCATACATGAGAATACACAGGAAAAACTGAGAAGACTCCAAAATAGGGGATAAAAAGAAAAGAGAAAGGTAAAAAAATGTTGACTTAACATTAGCTTCAATGACACTGTATTTGTAACAAAAATATCCTACCTTCCTCTGCATTTCTCTGGAACTCACATGTTGAAGACAAATGGTGTTTATCTTCTTGCCCACTAAATTCTTGCCCATTTAAAATTCAAGTCATCTTGACATCCCTTCTCCAACTATGCATATGAAACACAGTAGTGAGCTTTCTCAGAGAAACTGCTTATTTCCCACAGTCCTTCACTTCTATTGCTAGAAGTACATTCAGGTTCTAATTACAAACCTTCGAGGATGGCTGGCATCGAATAGTGTTGTATCATCATCATCATCATCTTGATCTAATGGGGTCAGCTCCATGTTTTCTATGTTTGTATCCAAAACTCCGTATCTCCGTGTTTTTCTGTTTTGCCTTCTGAGCCTGAAAAGTATTTTAAAACATTCAAGTAATGTAATTTTGCTACTTTCTGATCCAAAAATGTTAAATACTGCTATATTGATACCTGGTGTAAGTTTTCTAAAATTTATGATAAGTGTACACACATAGATCTATGAAATTCAGAGGTTAGGCAATTCTGAGTGTCAACAATTTACATAAATTATTAAGGCAAATAACAGTGCCATCTGTAGTTTTGTACAGGATTAATGTAGTGAATACAAAATGGCAGTTAGCATCTAAATATAAGAGCCACATAAAAATATATGCAAAAGCATACTTCTAATGAGAAAAAAATTGCCTTGCTACATATTCTCTCTGTGTCTTATGCATCTGTAAAGAACAGCAGATCAAATCAGGCAGAAACCAAACAAAGCTATTGTAAAGCTATAACTTGTAACACAAGTCATGGTGACACTAGAAACTTTTATTATCATTTGTGAAGTCTTTTATAGATACCAAGTTTAAAATATTGTCAATAATTGCACTTTAGAATAAGACAGATCTTTTAGAGTCAATGTCTTGTATGCTTCACAAAGTACGGAAGGAAGAGGCAGTGACTCATGTTCCAGGATTAAGGCACAGTGCTTATCACAGACAAGCAGACTGCATCTGCTTTTCTCACTCTCCACAGCTCTGCTTCATGGGCCTGGGTCCCATGTGCATCACCCACATAATGAACCATTCCATTTGGCTTTCCAGAACTACTCTTTAACCCATGGAAGAAGCCTTGCTTCTGGAACTCAGACCAGTAGCCACTCACCAAACACTGTGCAAAGGCATCTCTTTACAGAATGATGACAGAGTCACTTTCAGTAACTGGCAAACAACTATGTGAAAGCTATAGGACTTAAAAAAAAAATAAATAAAAGAATTTATATGTAGGTGCTTTGTACTAAATGTGGTAACAGGTCCTTCATTTAGAAACTCCAGAATTTACAACTCCAAGCTAGATGCCTACAAAACACGTTTACAATATTCAGGAACTTCAACACAGAATATTTCTGAGCTAATAAAAAATTATTACTATATTATGATATTTTAGTATTGCTATTATATTACATATAATACATTATACTATTGTATACTGTGCACAGTCACTTCTCTGTCCCATTTAGGTAGCATTTTAACTATCTTCTAAGAGATATCAAATACAATACTGAGATTATCAGCTTCAAATCCTGTCCTGAAACTCTAGTGTACTTACACAACTTGTTTAAATACCCTTATTGCAAAAACACCTAACAGCATTCAATCTTGGTTTATCTTTTCACTATACTTCAATATAAAAAATGTACCTCCTTTTGGAACTGAGAAGCAAATGTAACCTTGTAAGAATGGGAAAGAGATAAAGCACATACCCTTCTTCAAAGTTCTCCAATTTCTAATGTTATAATAAATAATCAACACGACCATTTTCTCCACTCTCAATTATGATGTGAAAATGCAGCAACTCTTTTACCCAAGACATTTAAGGGATTTAGTTCAGAGCAAAATATCCAAGAACAAAAATTTCACCTTTCAGTTCAGGACAAAGTCCCTTCTATGCTCTTCTTCTATTTCCTCTGTTCTTTACTCCTCAACACAGAACGAAGTTGTACACTTTAAACCATTAGAAAAAAAATTCTAATTTTAAGATAACAGTGTGATGAAAACAGGGTTGTTTCTTATATATTCTGCCTTTTGATTTTCACTGAAGTGGAATCTAAGCAGTTGGGACTAGGACAAGCACATCCTAGCAGAAAAGAAACTATTTTAAACACAACAAAAATATGAAAGTAAGAAGAGGCAATACATGCTACTTGTACAGTCAATATTTCTGTCAATCTCACTTTACATTTTCCCTTTTTCCCTTAAATGGTTAAAATGGAAAGTGAGTAGCTACTGTGATTTGAGAGTAACCTAAGACAGTCACAGCAAATGTCTAGATCATAGATAATGCAAAACAAAACTTATCACAAAGCTGGAACAGCTTCTAGATTCAAGCAAATCCAGTTGAAAAAGGATACGCTGATCACTTGCAACTCAAACCCTTCTCTGTATAAGAAGTAGTTAAAAAACTACATCTACAGGAATACTGGAGATGCTTCCAGAGCAAGGATGTATGATCATAGTCACGACTCTAAAGTGTGTCCTGAGTGCTAACAAAAATAACTTAAGATCTTTCACTCTGTGAGTGACAACTGCTCAGTTGGAATGGACCTACAACTACAATCAAGTCAACTGCCTGATCAATCCAAAATTTAAAGCATGGTACCACTGGTATGTATTGTCCAAATGCCTCTTAAACATTGGCCCCCTAAGAAGCCTATTCCAGTCATTGACCACCCTACTAGAAAAAAATGCTTCCTAATGTCCAATTTATACCTCTCTTGGTGCTACTCTGAATCATTCCCATGCATGCTATAGCTGGGTCTCAGCAAGAAGGGATAAGCACCTCCTTCCTCAGGGACCTGCTGGGAGCAATGAGGTCACCCCTCAGGCCTCCCCTTCTCCAAATGAACAAACCCAGATTCCTCAGCCGCTCCTCGGAGGACAGGACTTCCAGCTCTTTCACCAGCTTGGTGGCCCAGTCTGGTTGTATTTAAGTCTCTTAGTAAGCTTCTTACTGCACAGTTACTCACTGGAGGGCCATCACAATGCTGAATACAGTTGGACAATCCCCTCTCCTGTCTGTCTGTGCTGTGCGAGATGCAACCGGGGTGAAGTCTGCCCTCTTGGCTGCCAGGGCATGTGTTGGCTCATACTGAGCTTGCTGTCAACCAGCACCCTGAGATCCTCCTCTGCATGGCTGGTCTGCAGTCACTTCTCTCCCAAGTAAAACTAGTGTCCAGTGTTACCCTGTCCCAGCTGCAGAGCCCAGCATTTGCTCGTTAAATGTCCTGCCACTGCCGATTGCCCAATGCTCCAATCTATCTAGATCCCTCTTGCACCCTGAGAAAGCCAACTGCCCCTCCCAGTTTGGCGTCATCCTCAAAGCTGCTAATGGTACATTCAACTCCTGGTAAGATTCATGAGCAAAGCTGGCCCTAGAACTGAGCCCTGAGGAGCAACAGCAGAGACTGGGCACCAGCCAGATGGACCCCTCCTTACTACAACCCCATGATCCGTGTCTTTCAGCTGTCTCTTCTACCAGAGCACCACAAATTTGCTCACCCCACAGCTGGAGACCTTGTCCAGAAGGGTATTATGAAGAACAGCATCAAAAGCCTTACCAGAATCCAGAAACACTATACTCATTTTCTTCCCTTCATCCACTGGGCAGGTAACCTGTTAGAAAGTTTGCAGGAAGTTTTTATGTCTTGTAACAAGGTATGTCTTCATGCCAGGGAAACATGTCAAAAAATTGGGTTGTTTGCATTTAATCCTTATATTTCTTATATAACCACTGCAAAAACATTTTAGCTACAAGTTCAAATTCAGAGTTTCAGAAACAAGATGCAGCATTATTACAGAATAATGAGAGCTGTTAAGCTTCCAGTTTACAGTAGCACCTAGAAGACAAGCACTCCAGTCGCCAATACAGAACAGCATCCTACTGCCAAAACCAGAATATCAAGTAATTACCATTCATCCAGAAAATAATGGCAACAGATGATTATTTTCCTCTCCAGCTACAGCAATGACACTTTTATTTATCTATCTATTTATTTACTTGGCCTTTCCACTACTCACATCTCCAAATCCAACAGGCTGGTGTTACAAGACACACTAACACTGAGAACTGCCCTCAAGGCGTCTCAAGAGCAATTTGAAAGATTTATGGAACAATCAAAATATCCTAGTTTACTTGGACTGCGTGTCTTAGTACATGACATACACAGAACAAATGATACAGATACTAGACACAATGGGTATATCTAAATGTACTGAAAAGTACATGGAGAACTTGCTCTATAATTGAGGTGCTTTATGCATAATCATACATTTAGGCCTTGCTCTGAATAATTCAAGTTATTAAAGTATGAGAGAGAGAAATAAAACTGCCAGGAAAAAAACAAACACCGTACTTAACTGCAAAAGCACACTGAGCTATGTGGAGAACAGCTTCCATGAGAAACACACAGGCAGCAAAGCGGTAACAAACTTTATAAGGGTTCTTTCCTTAAAAAACCACTAAATTTTACTGTGAAAGCAAGAATTAAAGATGTAGATTGACAAAGACGGGGAGAAGGGCAACTTTGGTAGTTTAGCGATACACAAGTTTGAAAATTGGTAAAAAAATCACTCTAAGAACATACAAACAAATGTAGGGGGGCTGACCGATGCCAGCAGCGACAAGTCCACCCGGAGAGCAGAGGAGGGAGCCAGGAAGGGCCCGACACTGATGTGCATTCTCGGCGACGTGAGCGGAGCCGCCCGAGCTGCTCGGGAGCTGCCCAGCGCGGCNGAGGGGCTGCTCCGAATGTAACGGACTGAGGCGGGGCGGTTGCTTTTTAACCGCTCCTCTGCTTTAGCCTGAGTCTATGTACAAAAGAACGGAAATTTTATAACTGACTTCAGTGAGCTGCTCCCTTTGCAGCGGCGGCTCCAGTGACCCGATGTGTCCCCACTTATCCCCACACACACCCCGCTCACACAGTCAGACAAGGCTTCCCACAGCAGCCTCGGATGTCTCGTTTATTGACGGTGCAGTAGCACAGAAACAGCCCGAGCGGGTCCTCCGGTGCTACCGAGCTCCCCGCAGCAG
>VXBS01002152.1:0-26782 GCA_013400255.1 Sitta europaea | reverse complement strand
TTTAGAAAGTGGTAGGTCCTGAAAAATCTGATTTTTGCTTCAGCTGTGGTGCAGTGGAGGAAAGAGCAGGAAGGGGTTTTGTCTATACGGACCACAGTGGAAGGTGATGGAGCAGTGCATTACAAAGCTAATGAAAAGGAAGATAGGCAGGAGCCTGACTTTGGGTGATGCTACAGAGTGACTCTGACATAAATTTTATTGCTCTGGTGTCTCAATTGTTCCTCAGTTAAATGCTGTCCTGATAGGATAGTCCCTTAGTTGTTAGAACCCATTATAAGATTATTTTCATTGGCTTGTTTGTTTGTTTTGTTACTGTGCACTACAGCAAAGATTTCAGGTGTATCGTGTGCCTACAGAATGAGAAATCCACATTGGTGGTGAGCTCTTTGACATTTGTCACTGTTGAAGGGAATTAACAAAATGCCAGACTAGAAAAGAAGCCTTATACAAATATATATCTGCACTTGAAGTAACATGGGCAACAATCAGATTTTGTTCAGAAGCAGACTCATTACCCCAGAGGCCTTAAACTTAGCAGTGTATCAATCGTATTGGGTCATATAAAATCATATATAGATAATGTGATAACAGTGATTAGTTAAGTTACTACCAAGCTAAAAAGTTTAGCAGTTCAACCGAGAAAACAGATTTAATGTCTTGCATCACACAATTAGGCTGAATTTAGAAAGTGTAAAACTGATTTATGTAGTATGTGGGTCATTAAACTATCACCTGTCTCCCCCATGAAAAAATGTAGGCCTTTTAATGGGAATAATATTCAGAGTATATGAACAAGATATTTCTGAAGGTGCTGGAGGGGATGGAGCATATGAATAAGCTTCCATGACATCTTTTTATTAGGCTTATGACTTTGACAAAGCTTGACTGATTCAGATCCTCCCATTGCCAGTATGTACCAACCTGCTTCTAGCTTATGAATTCCCTTGAGATATATTTTCTCTTGACAAGTCCAAGCAACTTAATTGCAGCACAGGGACATATGACAGAGGAAAGCATTATATTGAAAAGTCAAGGAGAATATTCCTTAGAAGGACAGTCACTGATGTTAAATTGACCTGCAGAAATGTCCTTGGACTGTGTAAAGTCTAACACTGCTGGGTTGCTCACTTAGGGTGAAATGATGACATAGGTGTGGTCAACTGCATATCAGATGCAAAGTATTAGGGGAGTAGAAAAGAGGATTGCTTTGGTCGGAAAAACTGTGGCATTACGATATCAGTATTTTAAAATTTTTGAAGTTGTTTTTTTTTTTCCTAAATCAGAAGTTAGTGCTCTTAATAATCAGCAGATTAATAGTCTTTGAGTTTTCAGATAAAAACAAAAAAAAAAAAAAGTAGACCAATTTATATTCTTTATTTTGAAACAAAAAGAATTATTGAAGTCCTTGAATATTTGTTTGTTTCTTTGGTTTGGGGTGGTGCTGGTTGTTTAATCATTGAAATGCATAGATTTGTTCAGTATTCAAGTCAGGTATAAATAAACTTCCAATTTACATGCAAAAATTTGCTTCAAGAGAGCTATAAGATAATTCTTACATGAAGTGTGACGTAACTTCAAACCTGTGTGTGAAAACAGGCAGTCATTTATAGATTTCTTGAGTCCCTGACTGTTAGTAATTGTTATTTGTTGGTTAGAGACAAAGATAAGAAACAGATTTTTTAAAAAATTATGATGTTCAGTGATCTTTATGGTACACAGCAGCTTTTGAAAGAAGTGCCTTAGGGTTATATTTCCCCATTCTAAGTTAAAATGGAGAACCTTTTTCACTTACAAAAGGGATATGGAACTTTCTTGTCTTACATCTAAAAGGTGAAAGAACTTGAGTGCCAGTGAGATGGTTAAATTTTACATTAAAAATATTGGAGCTCACTTGAGTTTTACCTTTGAGAAAAACAAAAATAGTCAATTTTTTTTTAGTTCCATTAAACAGACCTTGCAGATTAATTGGAAGAGAACAGAAATTACTTTACACAATTATTTGAGTATCAAGGATGTCTGAGAAGGTCTTCTCATCAGAAAATGAAACAGTAGTTCGGAGAAAGACACTTAGGAGCTCTGTATATTTTTTATTTTTCTTGTTTAGCTGGTTGAACTAAAATGTCATTAAATGGTTCATGTACTTGTAGCACCAAAGGGTAACACATCTATTTCCTTTTCCCTCACGACTATCAGTCTGTCTAAGTCACAGAATATTCTGTGTTGGAAAGGGCCAGCAAGGATCATTAGGTCCAATTCTTAAGTGAAAGGTCCATCAAATGCACAACATTGGTATTTGCTAACACCACTCTCTCACCAATCTCAAGATGTTTGTTTCCATCCTTTATGAAGTCCTTGTGGAATGACTTTCAGGTGATTTTGAGAAATGAAGACATAAAGAGTAACCACACTTTTCTGCTCTGATGGAAGGTTACCAAGGAGAATGCTGCCTGCTGCCCCTGTGAGCCATATAAAGCTCTTAAACCCTGACACTATCCAGTTCTTTAGGTCTCCAAATCATGTTCTAGTCTCTATTATTTATGCTGAGGAATTCTTTGTTGACATATATCTGTATTTACCCTTGCATAGATGAGAAACTTTTTTGAGTAATCAATTAAAAAAACCTCAATTAAATACCTTTTCTTTTAATGACTCTTCCCCTGATAATATGCAAACTAATTAACTACAGACTGTTGCAAAACATTGCAGAATATTCTCTGCAAAGCATTTACAGATATAATTTGTAAACTTTTCTAAGTAAAAGTGATTCATTTTATATTTATGTATGATTGGTACTTGACTGCTCTTTAGAATGCAGCTGAGTGCCTTTTTAGATAGGTGCCTTTAAAAATCTAGCTATTTAAGTCTACATAATTTTTATTTGAAATGTCTTCAATAGCTCTGGATGAAACTAATTGAGCTATTTTATTTAAAGAAAATTTTGTGAAAAAGATAGTATGATTTCTTGAGCATAAAAGTGGTATCAACAATGTGAAGGTAAGGAATATTTTGAAAGCTGAAAAATACTGCCTAAAGCCCTGTTTTGAATGGAATTCTTGTGCTGCACATAGATGTGCCCCAGGGGAGATATGGAATAGCACTTCCTATACCTGTGCAGTTACAGAGCCAGGGACCATCTGCTATTCTAGTCTATTCGATTTTATTCGATTTGATTCTATATTTTCCTTTTCATGGTATTCCTACACTAAGTGCTTATTATATATTAAATGCTTATTAGATGTCTGTGTAAGTTTTTGCCAAAATGCCTTGAAGGGACTGAGAAATGCCATAATGTTTTGAATTTTTTTTTCATACTTTTTTATTACCTTTTGGTCTTGTAGTACCAAAGGGCTCTGCCAGAATCAATTACTAGTGTCCAAGAACATGAAGTAATTAAAAGGACAAAAGAATGCTGCTGAAAAAACAAACTACTTACGCTTTTTATTTTAAATCATGAACATATACTTAGGAATATATCACATAAATTTATATCCTTTTTAGAATAGAATTTTGTGGTGACACTTGCTATTAAAATCACTGCATTTTTTTGCATTCTCTGCTTTCTTATTTTAATCAGGGGAACAATAAAAATTAACAATAAATGTTACTCTTTTAATTGTGCTTTTGTAAAATTGAGTTGCCAGATAGAGTCTGCTTTCATTATAAAGGCAAGTTGCTGAAGGTAGACAAGCTATTTTAATTTCTTTCAAAGAAGAAATAATTTTATATTTGGTACTGTACTCAGCTGGATTGAAACTTTCTAACACAGCTTTAAGTATTAGAAAGCACACATTCTTTAATACAATTTGCTGCTCACAAGGAATATTTTCCTCTTGTCTAGTGTAATCGAAGACAGGCAAATAAGTTTTTTGTTACACATAGTGTTTGCATTTTTATCAGGTGTCCTCGCTTGCTGGATGTATATTCATTGCCCTGTTTTACATAGTCCCATCCTATCAGAAGTCCTTATTTGGTCCTCAGACGTCTCTTTTGGGATCTCTGGTGATGTTTGATGCCCAAATTGTGATGTCTGCTGGTTGACCCCTGATTCTGAGCAAGCACAGTTCGTTTCCAGCAATTTGCAAGGCTGCTTTTATCTATCTATGCCCCCAGAGCTCAGCCCAACTCCCCAGGACTTCTCCAAGATTGTTTTGCCAGCATTCTGTTACTTATGAAATCATTGGGTGTAGCAATGTATCATTTCCCTTATCAATATACAATTATTTTTTTTTTAAAAAAAAAGCAGTTTATAGCACTAATAAATTTACTTAAGGATTTTCAAATTACTTCTTGTTATTGGTCTGAGATAATGCTTCTTTGACAAGTTTTCTTCTACAATAGTGTATTTTGGTATTCCAATGAATGTATTTTTCTTCGATTATTCTCACATTTATCTTCAGGTCTAACAGCTTCCAAGAGAATCTAGGCTGTCTGCTTACAGATGAAAGCCAGAAGGGGTCCCAGCTTGTATCATGCATGGTTATAACTGACCTTCTATCATGTTCCCCTGCTTATTTTATTTAACTGAATTGATCCAAATCTGTGATATTCCATAGTTTGTGCCTGTGGGCCATTGAAGCCTCTTCCTCTGCCACAGAGAGACACTGTAAACTTCTTAGAATCACTATGTCTCTCAGCTGAAGTAAAATCATGTTGCTACCAGTGTCTTCTGCAGTGCTTCGTGAAAATCTTCTGCTCTCCTCCTGAGAAACCACAGCTCTGTCCTAATCAAGTGATAAGCAAAAGGACAAATATGCTCCTGTAGAGGGACCATGAGTGCTATATATTGATTTTTCATATGACAATAGTGCATTTCTTTTCCAGGCTGTTCTGGTGTACACGGAGACTCACCTGCACAGATGTGCTACTCCTAGCAAAAGCTTTCTGCATAGTACATAAGCACCCATGATAGTCCTTGATGCACCCATGGTAGTCCTAATCCTCCCTGGAAGCCCTGAATATTGTCTGTAAGGATGAGTGGCCTGTGGGTGTTTCCTGATGCTGAAACCATGTGTAATGTCTGCTGTTGAAAAGGGTTGGAGGTTGGGGCTTCGAAATAAACAGCACTTCTTACCACTTTGATTACTTCTTAAAACTCTAATGTATCCATTTCAGAGATTTACATTTATTACTCTCACTAGATTCCATACATTTCCTGATTAACAGCCACATTTAAGTACTCACTAGGTTTGCATTACTCCTTGCCATTTAAAGTTACGTTTCCCTGTTTCTGACAGTTTGGTGTTCTGCTTGCTTGTATTCTTTCTTGCAAAAGCATCAAGAATTCAATATGTGTGTCAATGGTATATTGTCCATGGCTTTAATACACTCCCAAAAGATGATTTTCATGAGATGGGAAACAAAGGTGGGGAAAAAAAAAGCAAACTAAAAATATATTCTGTGACATTCTTCTTGTTTTGCCAAAAAAGGGCTTGTTTTAAGAACAATAAAAATACGACAGTTCAATCAGTTACAGAAATCTACTTTATTTTCTCTATGAAAATGTGGAATGGTACCACAATTTTCTGCTTCAAACACTTTGGACTATTTCCAGAGAATAAATTAAATCTCAGATTCTCAGTATTATGCACACAACCAATTTATGGTAAAACAAACAAGATTACACGCAACTGTACTTTGAAGATCCACAAAGTAGAGTTCATTATAAAATTTTTCTATAATCATAGAACAGATAGGGGCCTTAAAAGACCAGCTGGTTTAATATCTAACTATAACATTTTTCAACATAAAAGTGAGTTAGAAATGTTTTCAGACTTAGCCTACACTCATGAATCAGGTGTCAAGTAGCACAGCTTTACAGTTGGACCTTTATCACACCTTGCTCTTTATCTTCAAAGACATGTTGAATGAAAAAGAGAAATGAAGAGCATACCATATAGGCATAATAGTTGAAAATATGGAGAGCACTTGTTTGCTGGTAATACTTCTAAGTATTTTTAAATACTTGGAGTTGTCACCTGTTAACAGTGAAATGCAAGAGGCAGAAAAAAAATTAATTGGTAACATTTTGTTGAGAAATAAAAGTTTAGCAAAAGAGCCTATGAAGTGTACCAAGCAAAATGCTGCCAGAAAAGAGAGCCTTAAAAAAGGCAGAAAACTTCATAATGAGGTCTATCTAGACAATACAGCAAGACACGGATAGACTGTAAATAATGTGTTTTAAGGAGGTAAACCAGCAAGATTGTCTTGCACATTTGCATTGTGTTCTTTCACTAGATAGTCCCATTACAGCAGAAAAGTGAGCTTCTTACTGCCGTAACTAATTACTACAAAAAATTCAGTCTTAAATTGTGTGATTAAATGCTGTAATCCTTACAGTAATTTGGTATGGGAAGTAATTTGCTATGGTTAGTTTTCTACTCTGTCAGCCCTTTTTATCATTAACAGCTGTTCCAATAGGAAAGATTCAAGAGTGGCTTTGGAAATTGTTCTCACTCTCTTTTATGCACAAGTTCCTTACAGATAAATATAAAGTGAAGCTGTTGACATTGCTAAATTAGGTTCTTAAGAGTCATAGCACCTATCTTTTCCATCTAAAGTAGATTATATGGGTACTTAGAAAAAGGGGAGGGATGAACACATTAAAATATAGTCTCTTATGTGACTGAGCATTTTTATTTAAAAATGTGTGTCTCAGAAAGCTTGAAAGTACCTTTAAAATGGAACTGTCTTTGTAGTCTTTTAATACTCTACATTGCACCAATCAGAGGACTGAGTATAAAATACAGTACATAATTTTAAAAAAATTATTATGTTTTACTATTTGCCATTGACCTTTTTGCAAAAAAAAAGTGTAATTGAGCTGATCAAAGGAAACATATTAATTATTTCAGAATTCTCATATCTGTATTTTAGAAAGATCCTCTGATAAGACAACATTTTATTTCGTTTTTAGTTTAGGATATACTAAAACCTGTAGTTTCCACAAGAAATTAAAACCTGTAGTTTCCACAGGAAGTTAAAATGAAACACAAATGGCAGTGCAGAAGTGTAAAATGTCAACTGTCTGTTAAGGAAACTTTGTAGCTGCACTGAATTATTTGCTGGAATTTCACAGATCATGTGGTATCCTTGTATTCAAATTAATTAAAAGAAAAGAAAAAATATTTGACAAGAAAGCATTTCTGCAGGGTTTACCTTACAAAAATTTGGACACATTTCTGCTATTTAAAAGAAAAATATCAAATTACCAAGATTATTAAATACTCTACTTCATTTGGTTAAAAAAGTAATGTTTTTGTTCTATATAAAACAGCATAATGAAATAAACATTTAAAACATTTATGTATGCAATCTTACTAACTGCAAACACTTCATAATTGTCACATTTTGTATTTCTAGGTGTCATTAGAAAGCATTGTCTTTTGTATACATCTGGATTTTCATGGTTCTGCTGATCACAATAAGATCATTATCAGAGACTGTAAATAGCATAGCTTTCTGAAGCACATCAATTTGATAGACATGATCTACATGCTAGTTCTTTTATAAAGAATTAAAATCAGCAAAAAAAAAAGAATCAGAGCTTGGGTTTATTGACAAAAGAGGATGACTAAACACATGAAAAGCATCTCACCCATAAACAGTGATGATGTTATCTAGGTTTATATAAAACAATATATGCTGAGGAAATAATTTTGCCAGTAATATTTTACTGTCACAAATATTCCCTTAAAATTATGTCTCAAATTTAATTATTTGAAGATTAAAAAATGAGTGTTTCCTGTAATATTACGTGCTTTCTAATACTTTAAATAGTGATGGTTCTCCATTGTCTCTTATCTTAGATACACTACCAAATTTAAAGCATCAATAATTGTGAGAGTTCTTTTCTACTTCCACAAATCTCTCCCTGATAGGGGAGGCGTTTTTGCAAAAGTCCTCATTAAGAAAGAAGGCAAACGGCACTCTTGGTTGTTCTCGTTCCTCAGGTTGTTTATTGTTTTCCTATCAGCAATCTCAGCACACCAGGCTTTACACCAGCCTAGTGTGCAGGAGAACAGACACCAAAAGCCCCCAAACACATGGGATCAAGACTCTTTTAAAGATAACTCACCCAATTATCACCTAGAACATACATTATTTCTATTTTTCTACCAATAACCAAATAAACTTCTATTCATGTGGTTGTACACTGTGGCAAATTCCAGCCAATCATCCAGTGTCCTGAACACTGCAGAATATGGAGGAGATGAAGAAGAAGAGAGAAACCTAAAAACAACAAGGATCCTTCATCTTGTATCATCTACTTACTATACTAACAAACTCAAAAATCTAAATTCCTCACCCTGTGATAAATGACATACTATGCTACTATCTAATTAACATTCTTGATAATTCTGTTTCATCCCTAGAAAAAGGATGGAAAGCCTAGAAAGCCTTTCCCATGGACGAAGGTTAAAAGTAGTATTTGTCAGGGGGTTTCAGATCCTTCAAAACTTGCAGGGAAATATTCTCTGCATTTTTGATTGCAACAACTAATCACTACAGTCTGTTACCCTCTAGCTTACTCTTATGTATACTTCTTTTTTTAAATCACTAAGATGCAGGCCAGAGGCCACTTGACCATATCAATCAATGGAGCAGGTTTAATTTAATCCAATTCAGTTCACAAAAGATCAGAATAGTAAAGATTTAATCATAATTAAAAATTCTTGAGTCATACGGCACAGAAAAAAAATACTTTTCAAAGTTTTTCAGAAGTGCTAGACTATTCCATACTGCATAGAGGTTCCTTGCCTGCTAAAGGCAACAAAGTCACATTTTGTTATCCAAATGTTTTATTATTTGATCACTTTTCCTCCTGCCAGTAGTCAGGTGTTTGTAGTCTGTTTTTTCTTCTATTCTTAGTCATGTTTGGGCCATCCATGATTGTGTGACCTTCAAGAAGAATTGAAAGGGTTTCAATATCTGACTTTTCTCTCACTCAGCTTTTATTTATAAACAGCATTCAGATCTGGTGTTCTCCTTTGGATCTGTCTAGAGATACATCTACTGTTTATAATTAAATGGCCACTGCTGCAGTATGGTTTAAACACACCAAATATCAGTAAGTTTAAAAAAAAAGTTAGACAAATTAATGGAGAATTTGGCTTTCAGTCAATGCTATTAAACATATTTATAAAGGTGTATTCAACAGCCTATAGATAAGATTCTCTGAATACATGGTAAGAATTGGGAAGACATACACAGAAAAAGAATGTTCTGTTACGTGCAGTTTCAGCTCAGCTGCTGCCCACTCTTTAGACAGGATACTTTGCTGGGCCTGTTATTCTGACTATAAATCGAAGAAAGTAGTACCAGAGGTAGCATTAGAGAAGCTAGATCAAAATCTAAAGAACAAGAGTATTTCTTGCTTAGAATATCTGCTTTGGATGCCGTGCCATGCAGCGCAGTGCAGTTAAACTGCTCAACTCAGCTCTCTCTTTTCACTCTACCAGAAACACACAATGAAGACTTTTGTTCTTTTTTCTTTCTGCTGTCTTAAGGACTCCAGAAATCATTCTGCATGCCACTTTAACGTGTATTATTCCTTTTGTATTTGTCCCACACTCTCGCTTTTATTTGTAGAATAATTTTATTTGTAGAATAAAATTTTAGAATTAGTAGATACAGCCATGAAAAACATCTTTCTCACAGGTTAGATATAGTTTTAGTTCCGTCTTAATCTGGAGTGGGAATGCCCTCTACTATGTGTCCTTTGAACCCCTTGGCTAGAAGCACTTAATTTCTTGCAATACAGTAAGTTTACTAATTGCCTTCATAATTCTGGATGCCTGTGCCCACTGCCTGCTTGCCATTTTTCTGGTTTTTACTTTTCCCTTTTACTATGCCAGTCCTCGTCCATCTCACTGGGCTTCATAATTCTTTCTTTGTTCATTTCTGCTAAATTAAGCTTTCTATATTTATCCATGCAGATTTCAAACTTGGCTTTTATGTATAGCTGCTAGTTCCTCCTCAGTATCCCCTTCCATAAGGCACATTTATGTTACTGTGATGCAGATAGAAACACACAGTAACACACACAACAGGTGTTCAGGCAGAGCAGAAGAAAAGAAATCTCTAGTTTATTGTTGACTTTGTATCTATAAGTTTCTGGACAGTGATCAGAGATTGGACAGAGAAGTTACCACTTCTCTATCTCTACTGGTCACTTGAGAAGTCCATCAGGTGATAGCTTTTTACAAAGGAATGTAAACATGATTCTTGTTTATCTTATAATTTAAGAGAATTGACTTTATTATACTAAACCAAATCAGAAAGTTTATTTTCAGGGATAACAGATTTAAACCATGTTGAAGTAAAAAAACCCCAGCCCACAGTCTATTAAAGATTAAAAATTAAGCCCAGAGACATTAAAATAATTTGTATTAAAATAATTTGTAAAGGCTAGAAAATAATTAGATATATAGATAAATACTTTTATTAGGAAAGAGGAGAGAATTATATCAATGAAAGAATAACACAGAAGGATTGGGCAGCATACGGATCCAGTTCAGCATTATTTTCTGTTGGAGATAATCACTAGAGTCATGCAGTCATTTAAAGATGAAATAAATTTATTAAAGTTAATTTTACTGGAAGTCATAAACTTAAATTTTTACAGTTAAAGGCAGTAGATGCTGGTAATAAAAATAGAAAATCAGCATCAGAAAAAAAGATACAGCTGAAACTAGGCAAAAGAGAGAAAGGTACATAAAACGTTAACCAATAGTACTAATACTTCAAATGCTTCCATTCTCTAATGCAAAAGGTCAGGCTTTTAGAAGGAATGATGATCATCTTAAAAAGGAAATATTGGCAACTTGAAGGCTGATAGAAACCTATCACAAAAGAATATTTAATCTGAAGAAAAGAATCTGGTAATATTCAAAGTACCGCCAGTAACTGAAATAGTGATTGGCTGTAGTGTCTTTTTATTCAATAGTCAAGAAAAGGCATTTTAATAATTAGATTAAGTATAATAATAGGGTAAATGTATAGCTATCTAAGTTATCTTGGGAACAAACCTGTGTTTATGAAAAAAAATTATCTCTGCCAAGTAAAGAGACAGAAAACTTTATAACTTCAGTAAGAAACCATAAGTTCTGAGAATTAAACATGAGTATTTGCTCAAGAGCACCTTAATTGGCTCAATGTGTTTGTTTTGGCAGAATTTTTTTTGTTTCTTCTAGTATTAGCTTTTGAAAATCATCATTTTTTTATATAAAGCCTCAGAATATTTTTAAGTTTTCCAAATCTTATTCATGTCTTAAATTCTGCAGAGTATCAAAACTAAATTCTGCTGCATGCTGTTGCAGACTGAAGAGACTGAAGGGACGATGTAAAATGCAATAAAGCAGAAATCAACTACATTTCTCATTTTCTTATTTCTCGAACCAGTGAGTTCTCCCGTTATTTTCTTGGAGATTAAACTCAGTTTATTTTAAAACCATCACCATACTCCTGTTTGTTTGTGTGCAGGAGATTCCTAGACTGGTAGCACTATGCAGCCCTGACAGGAACCACGGATCAAAATACTTTAGTGGCTATGTAAGGAAGAGTTGCACTGTAACAGGGATGACTTTAGGGAGTTTTTTAGATATATATATCTGTTGGATGGTTTGACCAGAATCCTTACCAACCATGCTATTCAGACAAACATTGCAGTATAATTTTGAGTTTCCCATTAACACTCCATTTAGAAGACAGTGTGTTTAAATCCTCTTCAAACATATTTTCTTCAGACCAGAAACAAGCATATCTATAGATTTATGGAGAAAATACTGCAAATATTATGAATTCTATGCTGTTCTCCATAACAACATTTGTATGAAGAACCACAGGAAATTCTTTTCTGTAATGCATTTTTTCAGTCCTTGTTTACCACTTCCCTAAACCAAATCCATGGGTTTTCGCACCACAATTGGAAAAGGTCCTGCTAACAAAATAGTTCCCAGCACAAACCCATATACAGGGATAAACTATACCCTACCACTCTAATCTTTTTGTCGTTTGGTGGAGTTGCAAAGGCTCTCAGGAAGTGGATTGCACCAAACTATGATTGCTAGTCTGCACAATGGAGATAAACACAAGGTTGGGGATGTAGTAGATACATCCTGTACCCTAAACACAGATTGTAGACAAAAGCCTTTGCCAGTCAAGGGTAATTTAGAAGACTCCTGGAGCCTCTCTGGGCTGTGCTGTGGCTGTGTTTCTCGAGTTAAGTCCTGGGAGACCGCTATTCGAGTCATCCAGGAACACATATGGGAGCTGCCAACTCTAGCATTTCAATTTTATACAGATACCAAATTTATCCCCATCATCAGGACCCTTTTATCTCTAGAAAAACAGCAACCCACAAAACACAGATTTGTTTATTTTAAACATTGTGCTCTAATAAGTAAAACTGACTGTAGTTACAAGATAGTTTACAATCCTGGAGAATATTGGTACTAATGCCCTTCTGCTGTGGGTCATTCTCTGCTAACTGCACATACAATATACTCCCTTGATTTTAGGGTTAGTGTATTAGGGTCATCTGTATTGTGATAATATTGTACATTGAAAAAAGTATATACAACATATGCTATGTATTAAAAAATATAGGTTCTGCTAGTATTTTCAGCCTGGAAATCAACAATTATGTGTCTAATCAGTGGTCTCATTTATTTTCCATGTTAATGTACATATCCTCAGGAAATTTTCTATCAATTAAAGCCTGATGGAGAAAAAACATGTTTTAGTTTGGTTTTTTTTTCCCTGGCATTGCTTAGGGATTAAGCAAAACACAGAGCATTTGATGGAGCATAAATCAGTGACTCTCTCCATCTACATTCCTCTTTATCCATTTTTCAAAAGGAGAGGTACTTAAATAAATAGCATCTCTTGCCATTATACAAAGTGATGTAGAAAAATTACCCTCAGTGTGATGAGCAGATTTGCAGTAGTTTTTTTAGAAAATCTATCTGCAGTTAACCACTTTGCTGTTGTATATTTGCATTTGAAATATGTTTTTCAGAGAAGTTTTGTCAATAGGTCTATCAAAACAATCAGTACAATATTAATATAATTATCTTTCCTTCTATTAAAATTTTAATATATATTTAATTGTTTCCCAGACACCCAGTGTGAGGCAAGCAACATGTTAAACAAAAAAAATTTTTTTTTAAATTAAAAAAAAATTAAGAGACAGAGAGAAGGAAAAGAAAAGCAAAGATTCATGTAAGTAAACCAGTAAAAAATATATATGAATCAAGTAAATGAGAAGAAATCTGGAGAAAGAGCTAGCACCAGATTTGGAAGTTGATTGACAAAAGCTGGATTTTGGAGACTTAATTTTAGAAATATGGAAGATTCCATCACCATACTAGACAGAGAGGTTTCACAGGAGATTTCGCTGTTGATTTTACTCTGTCTTCCAATCTGCCCAACCTGGAGAATATCCAAATTCCACTAAGACCTAGTGTCCCTAGTCACTTTATATTAAGCCTTTCTGATGTGCAGAACTGGCAATGTCAGAAAGACTTTTCCCAATGCCTGTCAGGGGTGGATGCTAGCAGGATTCAGTCAGGATAACCACACAGAAGCTAATTTAGAAGACCTGTTCATCACATGGTCCAGAAAACCATGAGAGCAGTACACTGAAAAGACTGCAGATCAAATCCTGATGTGTAAATCCTTTTTAAGAAATGGACAGATCCACTTAGAAAAAAAAAAATTGTAAAGTTGGAGTACAATAGAAAAAGTGAAGTTTGCAGCACAAACTTCTGCTTTACCTTTCCAATGGTGAGCTTAAGAAATTAATTTTTGTCTTTCTAGCACTTATTTATCTCATTCATGCTAAGCCCTTCCTTAGCTACGAATTCCAGTAGCTGAAAGAGCATTTTGGCTGTTAGTCTAAACTTTCCACTCACCCATGAAGCCAGTCTGATCCCTCGTAGAGTCCTTTGCCCTCTCCAACACATGCAGCTGAAACTGTTGTTCAACAGTGATGCAGTTCTTACACTATATCATTATCACTTGTTTTGTTGTTGTTCAAAGGCAATGTAGTTTTTAATACCATATTGTTACTATTTTTAATGTTTTTGAAGAAATTTATTGATTTAAGCACTTGTATGTTATATTTTTCTTTTATTCGGTTTCCTTTCATAGTTGCCTTTCTTTGCTTATATAGACTCTATCCCAAATTCCCCACTATTGAACTAATAGGGAGAAGATTGGGTATGAGAGCATTTCTGAATGTTTACAATGCAAAAAACACATAAACAGCATGCATTCAGACTCATCTTGAAGGTCCTTCTTGCACATGAACTTGCACTCCTCATATATGTACACAAAACAATAAACTGTATTGAAGCTGGTAGTTGTAGTGGCTTAAAACCAGGATGAAAGAAAAATGCATTAACTCTTCATCTAGTAGGGTACTAAAAGCTAAATCCACTGCTAAATTATATTAGTGATTCTCTAATATCTTACCACAGACTTCAAGCATGTTTCACAGGAATGCACTTTCATGCCTCATTCTGTAATTTGTAAAAATGTGTTCTTTGCTATTTAAAGGATTGTTAGATGATGTGAAAAATATTTGAATGTGCTTTTATTTAAAAGACTTACAGTTATTCAGTGAATGTTTTTAAGTTTCAGGTTCATTAAAAACATTTACCTTTTTCACTACATAAGTTATAAAAATCATGTGGCAATTTTTGTATTGTCTTATTGGGTGATTTATGACACTAAGGATCAGAAAACACACTGGGAACTCAAAATGTTATTGTGAAATATTTGTGCTTTTTTCATTGGTTAAACACTAGCAAAACCACACATTATTTTTTCTGTGCTTTGTCTACACTGTCAAAGAGCCTCTATTTGGAAGTGGTACAGGAACACCTGATGGTTCTGACATCTCAGTCAATGGTGTTCACAAGCTGGTTCTTTGTAGCTTTCATTTCTGCTGAAAATCAACTCTAGACACCTAATATCTATTAGGCGATAAGCATGGAATTGCCTAAATTTTGGAAACTTCAGCTACTGCAAAGACTGTTTTACCTTAAAAATTATGCATTTATCCCATTGTCTCTCCTGAAAGATTTTATCTGGGTAGTTGTTGTCCCTGAAAATCAGCCTTCTGATTTGTTTTGTTATAATGGAGTCAGTTCTCATGAACTGTAAGATAAACAAAAATCATGTTTGCATTCCCTTGTAAAAGATATCACCTGGTGGACTTCTCCAGTGCCCAGTGGAGATGGAGAGGTGGGAACTTCTCTGTCCAATCTCTGGTCACTGTCCAGAAACTTATAGATACGAGGTCAACAATAAACTAGAGACTTCCTTTCTTCTTCTCTGCCTGAACACCTGTTGTGTGTGTTACTGTGTGTTTCTATCTGTCACAGTAACAGGTAGTAAATTTTGATACTTCTTAACTCTATGCAAATTTAAGGCAATCCTCAATACCATTGCAATATCTGAAGTTCTCAATAGTTAAACACATTTATCTGAAGATGTTTCTGTTTTCAAACCAGAGGAATATCTCAGTGCAGAAGTATTATCTGATGGGTTGCTGGGCAGCAGACTGTACCTGCTTTATTTCTTTGAGGGGCTGAAAGGAAGGATTGATCTGATTTTTGTTTAATCCCACAAGGTAGTTTGCAGGTGCAGCTGCAGGTTGAGACACCTGCCACTGAAGTGTTGGTGTTGAGCCTTTATTTATCTTCAGCCTTTCCTACTCATTAGCCTAATATGTTATTTCCTGCTTGAAACAGATGCTTATGTGGAACATATTGTGAGTGTCTAGCTCTCTAGTGAATTGTTGATCACCTGAAATAGAGAGGAAAACACCTAAATCCACTTGTGAGGAAAACTGTTCATCTATGGGAAGTTGGCAAACATGCTCCTCAGTGTGATTACGAAGAGAATGGAAAGCCAGCACATGGTCTAAATGTGAACGACAAATTAATAATGTTATTAATGTATCACCTAAAGTTCAGGTATCAAACTGGAAGTATTATAGGAACAGATGTTTTAGAAAGACACCTATTAATATTTTACCTATTAATATTTTTGGAAAACAGTAAGCTGGTTTTTGTCCTGCATATGTAAAATTTGTCTGTTTCTCCCAAGTGAATCGGGTTGCCTTAGAAAAAGGTATCGCATACTGTATTGGGTTTGTGTGGCCAGTTTTTGGTAGTGGGAAGAAGGAAGAGCAGGGGTGATTTCTGCAAAAAGGTGCTAGAAGCTTTGCCTTTACCTGACAGAGCCAATGCCAGCCAGCTCCAGGACAGACCTGCCACTGGCAAAAGCTGGGCCAATCAGGAATGGCTGTAACACCTCTGTGACAATACATTCAAGCAGGAAAGAAGTTATAGCATGCATGTAATTGCATCCATAGAAGAATAGAGTAAGAATATGTGAGAGGACCAACTCTGCAGACCCAGGGCAGTGAGAAGGAAGGGGAGGAGGTGCTCTAAGCGCCAGAGGCTGAGACTCCTCTGCAGCCTGTGTGTTTTAGGTTGCAGTATGTATTTTATTACTATCTGTTGAAAGTAGATTGAGCAGTTTATCTCTTCCATGACCCATCCCTCACAATTGTGGGAAGGGGGGTGTAATCCTCTATTAATGGGCCAGCTGTTAAAAAACTAGGTAAGGCAGTTTTCTTTATCTCTTCCACAACCCATCCTCTGTCCAAAGAAATATCTTCTGTTAATGGGCCATTGAGTCTCACTACATAACTAAATTACATCATCCCATTATAAAATGCTCCATCCAGAGACAAAAAACAAGCATTCCTACCTCAATAAAAAATCTGAGATTTAGAACACCAAAACAGCCTTTTCCACTAAATTCTCAGAAGACCAAGCCCATCTATCACCACTGGACCTTCAGAAGAAAACTATCCCCTTCTACAAAATCATTGCTTCAACAGAACCACTTCTGTCACTTCAGGAGGACTGCAGTCACCATTTAATTGGACTGCTACTAACACCCCGACCAACAAGGTGTCAAGTTGTGTTCTGACTGTCAATAGTTTGGTTTTTTGTATTACTGCATTTTTATCTTAATTTTCCTAATAAAAACTTGTTATTCCTATCCCCATGTCTTTGCCTAAACCCCCCTTAATTAAAAAAAATTATAATAATAATTCAGAAAGAAGAAGTTTACATTTTTCCACTTCAAGAAATGCTCCTGCCTTCCTTAACAAAGGAAGTGTCTGTGGAGGCTTGGGAGCCCCCCTGGTATGCAAACCCCCGCTCCCCAGCCCTGGAAGGGCAGTAATAGTCAAAGGGAAACTCTACTCTAAGTTAGGGTGACACAAGTATCTTTCCCATGGACCTTCACAGGTGCAAGCAAATCTTTGAGGTTCTATTGGTCTACTCAGTTGATGTCACCCTTGCTCTCCCAGTTCAGCCCCTGTACCTATATGGTTGGATCCTAGAATGTTCTCCCTTCCTTGTTTACCCATTGGCTCCGTTTTACTGCAGTGTTCCGCCCCTGTTAACCTATTGGCTGTCACCCTTTGCCCTGCCTTTGTACTGACCCTTTGCCCTTAGCCCATTCCACCCTGGACCTTGCTCCACCCCTGCCACGCCCTGTTTAAACCTGGGCCCTCAGATGTTTTTTGTCTTTGTTACTTGTCCCTTTTGGTGTGTGGGGGATAAACTGCTACTGGGAACCCATACAAAGACCCTTCCTGCTCTCATCGTTGACTCGGCAGTTGTGTTTGAAGTGGGTACTTTCCTGCCTGTGAGTGTGGGTGCTGCCTGCCTGACGTGGCTCCTTCCATGGAGACACTTCTCAGGAAGGCAGTGGCATTTGACCTTCCACACCCACCACTACACCTGTCTTTTCAAACCTAAACACCGTGGAAGTCCATGGGGATGCAGAGATCCACCTGCAGCCTGTGGAGGAGCCCCACACCAGACCAGGTAGATGCCTCAGAGGAGTTTGTGAACCTGTGAGAAGCCTGTGCTGAAATAGGCTCCTGGCACGGACCTGCAGACCCATGGATAGAGGAGCCCATGCTGGAGCAGGCTGTGCCTGAAAGACTGTACGTTATGGAAAGGGACCCACATTGGAGCAGTTTATCAAGAACTGCAGTTTGTGGAGAACTGTCTCCTGTGCTAGAGCAGGGGCAGGACTCCTCTGCCTGTGCAGCAGAAAAAACCTGTGATGAGCTAATCATAACTCATTTCTTGTCTCCCTGAGTTGCTGGGAAGAAGATGGTAGAACCCAGGAAAGAGGAAAAGGTGGTGGGAAGGTGGTTTTAAGAATTATTTACTTTTCTTTTTCCTGCTCTGATTTTGATGGGTAATAAATTCATTAATTTCCCCAAGTGAGTCTGTTTTAACCATGATGGGAATTGGCGAGTGGCCTGTGGGCCTGCTAAGGCACTTCCCAGGACTATGTCCTGGATGAGTTTCCCCTAGACTCTGCCCATGGACTCCTGTGACATGCTGATAGTCAACCCCAGTTCCACTCCTCCTGTTTGGCTGTTCAACCCTCTCTTAATCATATACGGCCAAGGTTCTAGCAGCTTCTTTGTTCTTTGCACCCCGGTTGGTCAGTACCCCTGTCTGTTTACCCTTGAGCTTCCCTATTGACCACTGTAATTCTTTTCTCATCTGCACCTTTCAGGTGATTGGTTGATCCTGTTGGCTCTGCTGCTTTGTACCAGTCCTCTACCTCTACCTCTATCCTGGACCCTCTACCTCTCCCTGTCTTTATTCCTGGACCCTTTCAGTGTGTAAGTGGAAGGAACTACCTCTGGAAACCTATGCAAAGACCCTTCTGCCTCTGTTGTCCTAGATAACCAGCTGCTGCGTGTGAGTGTGGTATTTGCTGTGTGCTGGTGGAGCGCTCTCCTCCTGGGGACGCTTCAGGAAGGTTGCAGCAACCTGTCATCTGTCCGTGCCACAACACTCCCTGTCTTCATCTAAACTCGTGGATCCTGTCCAGTTGTGGAAGGCAGTGATAGAGTGGCTTTAGTGGCTTCAGCCAGGGTCAAATCATCACATATACCTTGATGCAAACCTCTTTTCCTTGTAAGCTGTAAGAACACGTGTGACTTTAACATTTCATGTGTTTTCTTGATGCTACATATAAAGCACTCAAGCATACTTGGAAATGGGCTAGGAAGGGTCATAAAAACCAGGCAAATTGACATTAATGTTCTCAATGAATATCCATTAATATTTTTTCTGGTTTTGCTCAGCTGTATTTCAAACAGATTAATTTGTAGTTAAGGTCTGAATCTGTCACCATCTACCACAAGAGATGAAAAGAAATGGATCTGTCTTAGCAGGGAAGCTTATGCTAATAGGATAAACTGCTCTGCATCATGTTCTGACTGAAATAAATGTGGTTATTCACTCCTCAGCTTTAACAGTTACCACTTTGCCCTTGCTGACAATGGTTTACTTGCTTAGACTGAGAAAACACCTGATTTTTTTTCTTGAGTTTTCTATACAATGCCTCTGTGCACAGACTTTAATACAATAATCTTCTTAAGTGCACAGACTTTGAAACTTTTTTTGCAGGAAACAGGATATTATTACTATAGAGTATTAAAAGGTGTTAGAAAACTTGGCTCAGCAATACCGAGATGTCATGCATTTTTATAAATGAAGTCAATAAGAATGTTGATTTAATGTACATATTCTGTATAAAAGGTCCACATACATTTTTTCTCTGTTTAACTTGGAAATAAAATGCAATTTATTATTTACACTATTGAAACAATCAAAAAGATTACATTATATTTATTTGTGAAATTGTTTCACTTGCATTTTTTCTACCAGTCATATACAGCCACATGTTCTCACAGTCCATTTCATTAAGATGTAAGAATGTTTGCCACAAGGATGTATTCGTATTTAGAAAAAACAATGTTTTAAAATTAATTTTTTTACTTCTGACATTTCTTTTATTTCTCATAATAAGAAGATGAGGGCTTGAAATTTGTGATGGGTTGACTTCATCTGCAGTGCATGCTTTGGCTACAGTTCACTAGGGACAGTCTGCACACCTTAGGAGCAGAAACACTGGAATCTTGGACATCTCTCTAAGGGAGGCATGAAACAAAGGATGCAGTTGCATAAAGGTGCTGTGGTCTTGCTCTTTAAAAATCAATGTAGATATGACTCAAAGGGTGGAGCAACACAGTGGTGGTGTGGTTTTTTTCTCCATCAGAAACAATTCAGCACACAGGAATTAAACCAAAGGAATGATCCAGATGTCAATTGAAACTTGAACTTTGCTTCATTAACTCGAAAATACACATTACTTTTCATGCCCTTGCATATGCTAACGACTAAATTCACTCAAACTCCACCCAAATGTGAAATTACAACAACTGTTATTTTATCTTTTCCCTTCCCAACAAGAAAATAATAAAAATATAGTTTAAGCAGGAGGAGAGGTTGGAGAAGATGCTATCTGTCCTGTTCCTCTATAGGAAGGGACTTGGGGAGGATTCTTTTTGATAGATTTCTCAGAAAATAAAGTGGAAATGCAGCAGTATTCAATCTGAGAACTGTTTATTGATAAAAAAGGATAAGCGTTTTTACTAAAGGGGACTAGAAAGGGGCAGAGAGGGAAAAAGAGAGAAGGAGAAAGAAAGCAGGGACAGAATTACCACAAGAACCCCATCTCTTTGTTGTCATCAGCTTAGCAGTTTGTTGTGGCCATGAGCTGATTTGCAGAAAGGGTGAAGCAGGGAAGCAAGACCGCAGGGAGGAAAAGGCAGGGGAGGGGTGGAGGGGGGCCGAGCANGTTGCATAAAGGTGCTGTGGTCTTGCTCTTTAAAAATCAATGTAGATATGACTCAAAGGGTGGAGCAACACAGTGGTGGTGTGGTTTTTTTCTCCATCAGAAACAATTCAGCACACAGGAATTAAACCAAAGGAATGATCCAGATGTCAATTGAAACTTGAACTTTGCTTCATTAACTCGAAAATACACATTACTTTTCATGCCCTTGCATATGCTAACGACTAAATTCACTCAAACTCCACCCAAATGTGAAATTACAACAACTGTTATTTTATCTTTTCCCTTCCCAACAAGAAAATAATAAAAATATAGTTTAAGCAGGAGGAGAGGTTGGAGAAGATGCTATCTGTCCTGTTCCTCTATAGGAAGGGACTTGGGGAGGATTCTTTTTGATAGATTTCTCAGAAAATAAAGTGGAAATGCAGCAGTATTCAATCTGAGAACTGTTTATTGATAAAAAAGGATAAGCGTTTTTACTAAAGGGGACTAGAAAGGGGCAGAGAGGGAAAAAGAGAGAAGGAGAAAGAAAGCAGGGACAGAATTACCACAAGAACCCCATCTCTTTGTTGTCATCAGCTTAGCAGTTTGTTGTGGCCATGAGCTGATTTGCAGAAAGGGTGAAGCAGGGAAGCAAGACCGCAGGGAGGAAAAGGCAGGGGAGGGGTGGAGGGGGGCCGAGCACACCCTACAGGTGAGACCCCTCCCTCCAAGGTACCCAAAGAAAAAATGGCTTCTCTTGTGTCACAGTTGCTTTTTTATGTGCTGGGCTCCCACAGCCTGGCTTTGCAGGCATTTTTTGAGGGCATTCTTTGCGGGCATCCAGGCATTTGCCCCACTGGCAAGTGGAGGGGATTGCTTGCAGTCCAATCATGGAGCTTTCTCTGCCTTAACTGGCTGCCAGGTGAAGCCTCTCCAGAGACAGGGTTGCCAACATGTATACAGTTTTTATAGGAATCCTTCACCTCATGTGTAACATCTGTTGAGGCATAAATAAAAATCAAATTGGTCCCTCTCACCATTGTAACTTCTGGAATGCATTAACGGACTGAGTCTGCCTTCTTCCCCCCACATATCTGTTGGGTAGGAACCATATTCTGCATGTGCTGATTACCTCAAGCCACCTTTCATTGGCGATTACACTTGGCCTGCATTTCACTTCCTACTCATTCTTGCTGTCAGTATACTATGAACTACCAGGCAATCTGTGAAATTTAACCTGTCACAGTCTCCCAGTATCACTGTATTTGTTAATAAAGTTCATTTTTCCGTAAACTGTTTTGCATGAGTTCTTCAAGGACACTAGTAGTGGTTGGCAGCACATTATGTACTTGACAAAATGGATAATATCCCAACTAAGGTGTGTGACTCTGAATATGCTGGTCAAACCTCCAGGGGCTGTGACGCGGGCTCAGACACCTCTCTGAACGTGGTGATGTAGGGCATGCTCCTGGAACAGAGACAGAAGGCACTCCCTTTACAAACTCCCAGGGGCAGCCAGCCCTGGTGCCCTTCCATATGGCAAAATAGCTACAGCAGGAGCCTCAGAGCAGTGCCTGGAATGGCAGCCTGTTAGATTCTTTNCCTGTGACAAAATAATTGTTATTCTATCTAAATTCTTGTTTATTCTTGTTTATTATAAATCTTCCCAGGACACTCAGAAGGATTTTGTGATTCCCACAGCAGCCAGGGTAGCAAAAAAAAAAAAAAAAGTAGAAAACAAAAAAATGCAGAAACTCTATGAGTCTGTAACAGGAGCTGTGGGGTGTCCTGGTGGGCATGGAGTGCTGGGTTACAGCAGAGAGGAAAACCCAGAGCAATGGCAGAAAAACAGCAGGGCTGGGCAACAAGAGCCCACCTACCAAATGCAGCCAGGAGAGGCTCCCTCAGAGGGGCCCAGGGCTCAGGCTTCCAGGTGTTCCCCGAGACACACAGGTAGATGGGGAGGTCCTCTGCAGTGAGGTAGGGTGCTATTAAGTTCCCAGCACAATGGCCACTCTTAGGAGCAAAGCATCACTCACAGTGAGGGAAAATAGAAGGAGACGTAACTCCGCAGTAGTGGTGAATTCTTCCCTCAGTGACCACAGCCTGTATCCTCTCCAATCCTGAGAGCAAGAGAGATTAAGGAGCTGAGCCCAGCCTCTCACACCCCCAGCAAAAAATCTTATCGTACCTCTGCCCTTCCTCTCAGCTACCAGAGTGCAGACAGCTGCAGTCCCCCCCCACCCCCTGGCTACATCTTTCATTCTCTTAAATATCAGTCATTATCATCTTTTGGCAACAAATAGGACAAAATTCCCCAAGAGAAAGAAGAAAAAAAAGGAAAATCCTCTCTTCCAACAATTCCTATAATGGAGCACTAAGAGGATGGTTGGGCACGACAGGCTCATCTTCCCTGGGGGTGATGACAGAGTGATCAACTATAATGGGTTCAAAGAAGGTCCCCGACTTTCATATGATACTTGATGGTTTTGAATCTCATGTTTATTAATCTTTTTATTTTCCTATTATCTTTAGTTTTGACAAAATTAAATTTTCTAATTTAAAAGAGATAAAGTTATAAAAGCATTCTCATTCTGCTCTAATAAATTTAAACATATTCCTTATTTACTACTGTACTATTTTTCAGTTTCTCTTGGGAATCAAAGTGTGACCAATCCATTTTGTATTAAAATTTTGCAACTCCAGAGTTTCTGCTCCTAGAATGATGCCTTGGTTTGAAAGACAGGTGTCTGCTAAGGAAGGTAGGAGCCTTTCTTGGAATAGAAAATGTAAATCCCTTCTCTCCAAATTACAACGATTTTGTAATTAAGGGTCTCTCAGGCTAAAAGATAGGAGAATAGGAATAACAGTCCTTTACCAGTATGTATAATAAAGCAAACAAACAGCACCAACTATGGCATTAACACCAACTGGACCCCGGGCCCAGATTAGACAACCAGGTGCCACCTTGGGATGTCAGGGCAAAGGTCCCTTAGGCAGTGGGATAAAATGAGGGCTGGGCATGATCTAGTGACCCAAAACAAAAGATCTTTGATCAGGAGAAAATAACAAACCACAAAAAGAACTGAGAAAGTGAACAAGGTATTGGGTGCAGTAGAAGGGAGAAGGCCAGGGGGTTACAGTAGTTTATATAAATTAAAGTAGGAGTGGAGTCTGAGGGAAGGGTGCCAGTAAAAAGTGAGGATTAGGAATATGTGAATAACTTTGACAAACGTAAACCAATACCAGCGAGGGAAACTAAGAACCTTCTAGTAACATTAACATAATAACTCCCAAGAGACAATGCGGTTAATATTTTACTCCCCATAACTAAGGGGGTTCCTCCATGGCTTAAGGCTGAAGCCTTCATAAACCCCAACAATCCTCCTCTTTGATGGGACTGTTTGTTCTTCCTGGGGCTATAGAGTCTGACAATGAGATTATCATCAGGACCTGGACACCTCAACCACCTTGCACCATTTCCCATGGAACTCGAATAGCTCAATTGATTTTACTTCCCCAAACCACATGATGTAAAAAAGAGGGCTTTGGGTCTACAGGAACACCCCAAGTATGCTGGGTACAACCTCTATTAGAACAATGCCCTACATGCCAAAGTATCCTGTCATTAAAGGGTCAAAAGCTAATACTTGTTGGTCTCACAGTCAGTGACAGTTACCTTTAGCTCTCAAGCTATGTGGCACTCACAATGGTCCCTTGCTCAAGTGCCCCAGGCACTTTCAGGCATTGGAGGGAGCATCCATAGCTATCAAAGATGCCATGGGATACAGATCAAAGGCCCCAAGGGACACCTCACCTTAGTCAAACCATTTGTATTACCAGTTGCTTGCCTTCTACTCCACAGTTTCAACAAGGCAATTTTATTGTGAATCTTTCAGTACAGCTATTTAGTATTATATAACTGAATTTTTATTAGTTTAGCCTTCAGTATTTATATTCCATTATTTTTATTAAGCCAAAATTAATTCTATCATACAAGCAATCTTTAAAAGCTGCAACAGTTTAATTCCTACAGTAAATTCATGTTGCTGCTATTGCAATACAGTTCTTTACTTGCATGATTACCTTGATGTTTAGCTGTTGTATGACAAATTTTCAGTAACCTTTTTGTAATGATAGAGCCTAAATAAGTTAATTTCTGTTAAGATCAATTTCTGTTCAGTCTCAGTGATGTTAGCTTTTAGTTTTATTAGGTATATTTTCTTTTACATTTCAGTGAAGTTTCAGTGAAATTGATTTTAAGTTTTGTCGAAATATACTTGTTTATAAGATACAATTCTTTTGCTATACAAATGAATGACATAAAGTCAAATGAATTTTGTTAAAATTTGCTCATTTGAATTACAAGTTACAGGTATTTCACTATAGAAATAAGAACAATCTCTGCTGTTTTATTTTTGTAGATACTATTAAAGAATGAGATACTATTAAATAATTCCATATTATGACAGTTATTAGTTGTAAGCTTTTTAATGCTTCTTTTTTTTTTTTTTTTTAATTGCTTCTTAGCTAAGGAAAAATGACAAAGACAGCTGCTTTATAAAATGTCTACATATCACTATATAGCTATCTGCAAGACAAGTATCATTTTAAGAAACTTTCCTAACTACTATTACTGAGTGGGTTTTAGAATATATTAGAGAGACTCTTCCAGTTAAGCCCTGGACCCTGGCCAAGTCCTAGCCTTACCTTGTCAAGACATTTGTCAACAACCTAGGTGTTGTCTACACAAAAACTGTACTCAAGTAATTTTGATTTACCAAATTTGGACCTATAATACCTGGAACCTCTTTTGAATTGAATGTGGAAAATCTCACCTAGGAATGGTTCTCCAAGTCTTCACTCTAAAATGAGACTTTCCAGTTACTGCAGACTCTGGGTGATGGTATGGTATTTAGGGATTGATAATGCATTGTTTTAAATCCCCATGTTATTTTTCATGTACTACCAATTGTGTGTGTTATCTGATTTATTTTTGCTTGGTGTGAGTTCATCATTTTGCGACATGTTGTTTTGCCTTTTGTGTTGCCATCACGTTCAATAATGAAAGACACAATTTATTTTAAAAAACCCAACAAAAGCAGAGGGAGTATGGCTCCTCAAGAACATTTACACTAATCTTTACACTAAAGATTTTGAAATCAAATGACATCAAATTTAATCACTTGCTGAGTGATACTGTTTTCAACAAAAGAGATTTACATATGCAGAGGCCATTTCTAAAAGTTTCTACATAAAAATCTTTAGTTATATGTACAGTGATGAGACCTAGATGATTTATGACCTAGGACAGAAGGTATGCATGTGTTTTATCACCACATCCAAAGCACATATCTGCTCATGTGAACAAACAACCTCTGAAAATTCATGATTTCACCTCTGAGGATACCTGTGAGAAGAACCTCGTCAGCACCCATTTGACCTCTAACAGACCTATGGACTTGATGAAAGTATAAAAAATTTTGTTAAAATACCTTTATATGTATTACCATTTTATTATGTATTGTTGTACTGAATCCTTGTATTTTACAGTGTGTGCAAAAATTAATAGACAAGACACTTAAGAGTGTATTTGTGGTTGAAAAGGAGAGGGGAGATATGGGGAATTAAACAGAATACAACAGAACTGATAAAGGCTTTATCAACCAAATCTTAGGCTTTATCAAGCAGAAACCATGGGAGACATATATACAAGGTAAATGCTCCCCGGGCAAGGAGTGACCAAGAAACATGATGTAAAATGCCTACAAGGTAGTGTGATGTCATGAGAATGTTTAAACAATGGGTAATTCTTACCAAATTAGAACCCTATGTAAGTACCATAAAAGCAAAACTCTATAAAGACCACTGTATACTCAGTAAATTTGGAATCTGATCACAACTCAGAAAGCACATGTCTCTCCATAGTTAAAAGAAACATATTCAGTACCACTTGAAACTAAGGACGTTTTGGAAGGAATTTTTATATCATAACGTTGGTACTCAAAGAGGGAATTGGAAATTTTGAACATCATTCTTG
>VXBS01002151.1:0-33995 GCA_013400255.1 Sitta europaea | reverse complement strand
TACAAGCTTGCCAAATGAAAATTCCCCCTTTTATGTCCCATGTTGATACCATCTCCTCCCATTTTCGATTCATCACACTTCTACCTCCACCCTCATCACCACCTTTCTCGCTCATGCTCCACCACTCTTTGAGGTGGTCACACCACCTTTTGGGGGTCATCTCTGATGAAGGCCTCTCCTCTTCCTCGGTGTCCTTTGATTCACCTTTGGGTTACACATGCACTCCAAGCTGGTATAATGTAAGCCAAAACTAACATAATGTAAGCCAGTATTATATTTAAGCATCAAAGCAATAAATCTCATATAATTAGCATTTTCCTGGGACCCAACCAGATTTTCCCTTCTTTCTGTTAATTTTTAGTAACTGTTATCTCTTGCATTTTCCTGCCTTGAACATCTGCAGGGAAAAAGGGCGGGGTGGAACCCCTCCTCTCTGTGTCTTGGCATTACACCTTTTAACTGTTTTATTATTTCCAAATATTAACTACTGTATCAATATCGATTACTGTTTCAATTTTGTCAGCACAAATCATACCTATTTACTACAAAGCCATTAACAAAGACAATGAAGAGCACAGGGGCAATGATGGGGCCCTGAAGAACACCACTCTAGTGACCAGTGCCTGTCTGATGTCACCCCAGTCACTGTCATCCTTTGCGCCCAACCTATGAGCCTGTTGCTCACTCATCACATGGTGTGTTTACCCTGCTGAGTGCTGGATATTTTATCTGGACAGTATCAAAAGCTTTACTGAAATCCAAAAAGATTATATCAACAGGCTTTCCTTGATCAGCCAGGTGGGCTACCTTGCCATAAAAGGAAATCATATTTGATAAGCAATTTCATGAAGCCATGCTGTCTGTGACCAGTGACTGTGTTGTCTTTCAGGTGTTTTTCACTAACTCACAGAATAATCTTCTCCATAACTTTACCAGGCACTGAAGTGACACTGACAGGCCTGTAGTTTCTCAGGTACTTCTTCTTGTCCTTCTTGAAAATTGGGCCCTGTGGCCAAACCTCTGCTGTGCAGTGGCCATGGTCCTGTGGCTGGCATGAGGGTGAGAGAGGATGCTCACTTTTTGAAATTTCAAAGGTTTATTAAACCTTAACAAAATACAACAGAAGACTGAATAAGGAAAAATGATAACCCACTGAACACGGTGACCTTGCAGCCATGAGCTCCTCTACAAAATGGCTGCTCTGCCTTTTATACCCCTGGTGTTGTATCAGGCAACCCTGGCCACTCCCGAAGTCTGTCTGTCAACTCTTCTTTGCCGTCTGTTGGTGGAGACTACTATCCTGCACCTTGGTTGGAGGTCAGGATGTGTCATGCCACATCCCCCAGCGACAAGCTTGTCCCATTCCCCAGGGCCCCATACAAGGGGCACAGGCACACATCGCCTCTCCACAAGTCCGGGTGAACTCAGGCTGTCCCATAGCAACAATACAGGGGGATGGGGGACTATGGGGAGAACAGAGGATATCTAAGCAACAAACTACAATAATGTGGTGGTTTGAAAAGGAAGTGAGTTTTTTTTGGGATTTGGTGGTCAAACCAATGGGTGCTCAGGTTTGAATATTGGCATCTGGTGTGGCCACTGAGAACAAGGATCTGCCTCTGAGAACACAGGGGGTTAAAGCAGAGGGCTCCCAGAGAACTGAACACAGGGGGTTACAAGTAGAGGGCTCCCAGAGAACTCTCTCTGGGTTCAGTTCCTGAAGGAGCTCAGGCCTCCCCTGCCCAGCTGCGGGCTGGGGAAGCCATGCGGCCCGGGCCAGGCAGGNTCTTTTGGAACTGACCAAAGCATCTTTAAAAAGAGAAACCCTAGAAGTAGTTCTGGTCCATGCACAGTAGTGAGAGCACTGGACATGGAAGGAGGAGGTCACAATATGGTGCAAGAGGGACTCCTATCTCTCCTTGGTGAACTGAGTACTGATTATCAGAAGGGTGGTAATGGACTGAAGATTGATTATTTGAAAGATGGTAACTTGAATGGGAATTTAAGTTTTGTCTCATTGTGTTGTGTTGAGAATTTGGGTGGGGGGAGGAGGAGTGTTTCCGAAGTTTTCATCCCCTTCTGTGTGTGTCTCCTTTATATATTGTAAGTAAATAAAGATTTTTTTTCCCTTTGTTCCAAAGTTAGAACCTGCTTTGCTCTGCTTTTGGTCACATCTCACAATAGACACCAGAGATAATATGTTTTCAAGGGGGCACTGGCCTTGTGCCAGCATCGAACCTTGACAAATAACATAACCATACATCAATGAAGCTTCTCTTAACATAGATATAATATTCATCCTTTAATTGTGAGAGCAAATCATCTCAGTACTCATCTATAACAGGTGTGTCTGACAGGACCCCAGGGTCCTGGTGCAACCTATGCCAGGAAGTGTTAATGCCCCATCTTACACTCACACTTGGAAACATGGCAAGGTCCCAGGATTCCCTCACTGCAGCAGGAGTTGGATAGGCCTAGCTGTACCCCAGACATGGTGCAGACTCAGGACACCTGCTCACAAATCCAGTTCCCCATTTTTTAAATAAAGTACCAATGAGAAGGATAAGAGTTAAAAATGCACAGAATCACTGAAGTGGTACAGAACAAATTCAAGGACAAATAAAAGAAGTTATGAAAGATGAAGGAATGATGAAGGAAAAACCAAACCTGCAGAGCCATGAACTGAGAAGTAAAGAGTATAAATCAAACTAAAATGCCAAAGAACAACTTTGTTTTAACTCTGTGCTCATGAGCATAGTAAAATCCTCACCCACACGCTGTGATTGCTCCTTACTCACAATAGCCATCCTGCCTGCAGTCAGAGCCCAGCTCTGTAGGAGAACATGAGAAGACAGTAGCTCAGACACAACCACCTCCCTGCACGTGATTGGAGTCAGGGAAGCTAGACCCCATCTGGATGTGACCATCGGGTCAGGATGAATCCCTGAGAGTTGTCAAAGCTTCTGTTTCACATTCTGTTTCTTATTTTATGAGACTTGACACAGCTCCTGCTTAGAAGAGTCTTGGGGTTTTGAAACCTCCTTGCTCTGCTCCCCTTTACATGAAATCTCTCCCTGATGAGGTTGCATGCCCTGCCTGCCCAGAATGCAAACGAGTGCAAGTCCTTCCACACATGTAGTGTGTGCCTACATAAGCACCAACCCTTACACATCAGAAAAAGCTCTATCAGATCCAACTTGTAAATCAAGCCTGGCCTTTTTCTGCATAACTTGCTGCCTTGCCTTGAAGGAATCTCGTCTCAGAGCTGTGGGATCTCATACCCATAGGATTCTTGAAGAACCAAAGCAAATCATGCTGCTGCTGCCAAATGTGCTCCCACTCCCCAAGTCCAGCCATCCACCAGAACAGGTTAGTCTGGCTGCACAGCATCCCCTTGACTGGTTCTACAGCCCATGGCACTCTATGTGTAGGTATTTTCTTCTGCAAAACAATAAAAATGGTAACAGGTTGGATTAGTTACACCAGGCAGAACAACCCAAGTGAAAAGGAGGGAGGGAGGAATGCTTGGGCCAAACAAATACAAACATGCAGGTAGAATAGGAAATTCAGCAAGAAGAAAGCTCACCAAGAATAAGGCAGAGGTTGTTGAGTTTAGGACCTTGCTCCAGGCTTCAACATGTAAGTACGCACTGACAGGAAAGATGTGTGTCTACAAATGAGTCGATGGGTGAGGGTCTTTAAGAGAAAAGGGTGTTAATACCCTCAAAATGGGTCTTAATCTACAAACATCGAGCCACACGAGTTTGTTATAGAACCCAGTTTGATCAGATAGTTTGAGCTTCTGAACTTCAGGATAATAGGAAAAGTGGGTCCACACAAAGTCTACTGCAGAACTCAGACATTCTGAACTTCTGGTGGATCTGCAGAACAAAGCCCGAACCTCTGAACTTTGGGGAAAAATGTCAATACATGTTCAAATGTGGAATATGTGGTAGGCAGTTCAAGAAGACTGTACCTTCCTAGTAACTCAGCCAATGGGGAAAGGAAGAGGGCAAAATGTGGCCGGGAGTTCAGGAGAAAAGGAAGCTGTGTCGTGTGAAACCTCAAGACAGATCCTGTTATCCACGCCCCGTGTTCCCTGACACCAGTTGACTCTCTCCCTTTATTTGAATAAAGTTGAAGGACTCCTCTGTCTACTTTGTGGACATTGCCTTTTCCACAGACCACCAATATGTTCCCCAAAGAAATATGGTTTTACTATCATTCCTTGAACAAGGTGCTGGGCTGGTGAATTTCTGGCTGTGGCACAGCTGTGACTACTGTTGCCCTTGGCCAGTCCTGGCTTTGTTGGCAGCAGGAGAGTGGAGTTTGTAACAGGACAGAGTGGTTGCTAGATGGATTCTGCCTGGAAGCCTTGCAGCATCTATTGGACTTCCATTTAAGCCTGAGATGATTCCCTCTATTTAAACTTGCTGTGCTAAGACTGCAGGAGAGGCGGCATGGTGAGACAGGACGCAGTGACTACCATTTCCTACTAATACCCATTCTTGCTCTGTGGACTGAGGTGAGCAAACAGCCCACCACCCTCTGGACAGCTTATTTCAACAGCTCACCAGCTTCCCTTCTCCCAGCCCTTGTGACAGTCTCTGAGCCACCGGACAGCCACCAGACTTCCTGCTTGCTGACCTTCTGGGGGACAAAAGTCTGGAAGAGAGAAAAGGTGCTTTATGGCAAGTGCCCTGGCCCTCACCAAGGCAAATAAAGCATGTGCCTAAGATGTCCCAGAGCAGAAAGATGGAAAACACTATAGCATTGCAGAGCTAGGAAGATCAAACAAGATACCCCTTGCCAAGGGGGAGCCTCTCCCACCAGGCTCCCCTCACTATTTTTAGCCTCTGCTGAGAGGTCTCCTGAAGACAGATGCATTTCTGGATTGACACTTTGGTATCCCACTGGAAGTAATTCCCTGCTAGCTTTGAGGCTGAAAGAAGAGTTAACACCAATTGTACTTAAGTGTTCAGTGACAGGAAGTACCAGAATTTGGCACCTGAACTGTTGTTGGCACAACTCCCGGTCTAGTTTTAACCAAGCCCCAAACAACTGTTCCCAACCTGTGCTGGCTGGGAACAAGACTACTCTGGATGCAGCACTACATGGGCCAGTGGCAGTGCCAGCTGTTCCACATGCCAGGCATGCACATATTGAGTCCACAGACCTGTGGCTGGTTCCCCACCAGACCTTGCTCTCCTGTTGAAAGACGTGGCAACAGAGGTTCACAGCATCTGCTTGGACATGGTCATCCTCGTGGCTGTAATTGACCATGTGTCCTCTGCAGCATCAAGACTTACATGTCCTTCCTCCTGCCAAAGCCACCACAAGGCTCAATCTACTGTCACAATCACCCATCAGCACCCTTCAATGGTCAGTGCCATGTAGGAAGGTGCCCCAGTCTCCAACACCAGCATTTCTTTACCCCAGTGCTCTGCTGATGTTTGGTGCAGCTGCTCTGGCCTCTCCTGACAGACATGGCAATGCTGGTTGGCAGAAAACACTGGGCTGCCACCAACCCCCAGCAGATTCCTGTGTCCTCCTCAGAGAGGGACAGTGATATGTTGGGTGTCACCAAACTAGAGCTGTGTCATTGCCAGTACCCGCAGGATAGCAGAGAGAGAGGGCTGGGCGAGGTCAGAATGGCAGCTGGTGCTTCCCAGTAGCTGGCAGGAAGGAGAGCTCAGTAACTACATTGTTTTTATGTAAAAAATAACAAAGACATCTCTGTTTGTCAGAAGAGTCTGGGCTGGCCCCAAGACAAACTATATAGTGAGAGAAAATAAACTCTCTCCTAAAAAAATGAACCCTCAAAAAAAATCTTTTCCAAGAATATCCAAAATCTCCCTAACCTCATCACCAGACCACCCTGAGGATGGAAATGTCAGCCTGTCTCAAAGCAGCTTTGTCGAGGGTACTTTGGTACAGAAAATGCAGTAAGAGTAGAGCTGCCCTCAGCAGTTGTGTCCCAGCTCCCTGTGCTGGAGCAGGAAGCTCCATGTGGACAGCAATGAGAGTATTTCAGCTGAACTTGCAGACACAGTAAACACCAGGAATTGTTTTTGCTGTCTCTGGTTCACCTTCCTGGAGGGAAAGACTGGCTAGGCAGAGAGATGGTATGAAAGACATGAAGGTTGTTCTGATTTCCCCCGTTATTCCTGGCTGTTGCCGCAAGGTCAGAGATGGGGAAGGAACCTAGAGGAAATCCCCTTTTTTTCAGGTCAAGCCTTTGCTGAGCAAAACAGCCCATGTGCTGATGCTGCCACAGCTAAGCAGCACCACAGTGACTGCCTTGTTTTTGGAGTAGGAAGTGAAGGGAAGCACTGGTTCCTTCTCCCATGTCCTGAGCAGGTGTGAACCTGTTCAGTCAAACACAGCTAAGCCAAGCAAAGATATCAAACAGGTAGGACGGGTCTGGGAAATTTATGAAAAGAAATTAAAGTTAAAGAGTTAAAGAAAAGCAGACTGTGAACAGCTCAGCTGCAGCACAGAGAGCAGCTAGAGCAGGACTTTGGTAGAGAAAAGCCCCACGTGGGTCTCCAAGAGGCTGCTGTGATTTACCTGTCAGCCTGGGGCTGGCAAGCCTGAGTTTCTATGGAGAAGTGACAAGAATGGAATGAGAAGCCAGAAGCAGGACCAAGGAGCTGAAGTCTGACCTGGACAGGGAATCTGATGTCAAGGGGAGCACAGCAAGGGCCAGGTGATGTGAGACGGCTTGAGCAGCTTGAGTACCTTCCACCCTCTTCCTTTGAAGCCAACTCAGAGTTAGAGGGAATTACCCCTGGCACGAGGAGGTGTCTGTGGCATAGGAGGATGTCCATGACACAGGTAGTCTCACAACCTGAGCACCTGGACAGTGGTTCATCACCTTTCCTGGCCATCACCCTTCTCCAGCAGGCTTTGCTCCCTGGCACTCCTCTCAGCATCATGAGCATCAGACCAGGGTGGGGGCTCTGGAGGTACCAGCATGTGGCTGCCCAGAGCCACTTCAGCAAACTGAAGTTCCTGTGACATGGGAATCATGACACCAGGGCTTTGCAGTCTTCTATGTTGCAACTGACTCTCTGATCAAGGGGATTTGCAGAGGAGGCAGCACCTTGCACTAGGATTAACATGCTGCCATGTCTAACAGACACAGCAAATTTCCCTGTAGAGAAACTCATTCTTTTACCAATGCCAGTGCATATTAAGTTTGTGGGAGATGAAATCCAAGTCCTGTTTCTCTCATTTTTGCTAACACTGGTGGGTTTTTCTCTCTTTTTTTATGTCTGTGGTTCAAAAGGGCTCCTACCCCATCTCCTGCTGGCTGCTGTCCACTGGTGCCTTACCAGCCACAGCACTGGGTGGATGGGATTCTGTTCCCTCTGTCAGCATTCATTTCCCCCATGACACCAGGAAAGTACACCACACAGCTCCATGCTGGTGCTCTACATCCCCCTCCTGTAGGGATGCTACACTGACTGACACTTCTTGGGTGTGTTTGCAAAGGTGTCAGTAAGAATGCTATCGTTGGGATTTTCCTTATCCCTGTTCACTAATCACATTGGCTCTGAAGGTTGGGTAGGTCACATTGGCTGGGTTAATTTTCTTCATAGTAGCTGTTATGGGGATAGGTTTTGAATTTATGCTGAAAATATAGAGATCAAAATATGGTGTTGACAATATGGAGATATTTTTCTTATTGTGGAGTGGTGCTTGTACAGACCCACGGTCTTTTCTGCTTCTCACCCCACCCCACCAGGGAGGGGGATGGGGGTGCATGAGTTGGGGGGATACACAGCCAGGACAGCTGACCTCGACGGAACCAAGAGATATTCGGGACCATAGGACATCGCGCTCAGAATATAAAGCGAGGAGAAGAAGGAGGACGGGTTTGGCGTTTGTGGCGGTCCCTGCTGCCCGCGAAAGGAGCGGGCTCCCCGCGGGCCCGGGGCGCCGCGTGCAACTCAAACTGCCGTACTGCCTCTCAGCCAATGGCCGGAGCACCTGCCCTCCGCCAGCCAATGGGAGCGCGGAGCTCCCCGCCGACAGCCAATGGGCGCGGGGAGGCGGGCCTTGGAGTAACGCTCGGAGCGGCGGCGATGGCCCCGGAGCGCGGTGACCGTTCGCTCCCCGCCGGTACGGACGGTCTGCCCCGGGTTTTCCTGCAGAGCCTGCGGACTCTTTTTGATATCTTGGATGACCGGCGGCGGGGTTACGTGCACCTACGGGAGATCGAGTCGCGCTGGCGGGGAGCGGAAGCCCAGGAGCTGCCCGCCGGGGTGATGGAAGGGTTACGGCAGGCGGCTCCGGCCAGCGGATACCTCACCTTCGAGAGATTCGTCCTGGGGCTGCGGGCGGCCCTGCCTGGGGCTGAGCCCCCTGTGGAGGGTGGCAGCGGCGGACGGCGGAGCGTGGGGAAACTGCCAAGCTCTTGCTGTTCTGAGGAGCGGCGGGGGAAGAGCACCGGGCAGCGGGAACCGGGGCACGGCCAGCCCCGAGGCCGCGGTGAGTGTTGGTACTGGACTGCGGGCTTCGGGCTCGCAGGGGTGATTGGCAGCGCCGGGGCCGGGAACTGTCGGTCGGAGGTCGGGATGGGGATCCCGCGGCTCGTCCCGCTCCCCTGTGCCTTCCTCTGGGCTCAGAGCCAGCAGTTCCCGCAGGGCCGGTGTAAAACTCCCCCAGAGTTACTGTTAGTGGTGGTTTGGCTGAACTCCGATCCCGGTGCGAATATCCTAGCGCCACCGCCCGCCCAGGGTTGTGCTCCCCTCGCGATGCGCTGGGATATTTATAGCGCTGACAGGAGGAATTAAGGGCTTTGCTGTAACGTGTCCGTGGTTGTCCCCTGGCGTAGAGTCTGTCCTGACCTTCCCCAGGGATGTGTGGCACAGCTGGGCGTCTCGAAGAATGGCTGGGCCCTGGAGACGCCCAAAGCCGAGCAGCTTCGCTGAGGTTAAGCTGTGGTCCCGGAGCGGCCGTGTGCTCGGTGGGCTCTGCGCTGGAATGGCCATCAGGCATGATTCCTTCACGATATCATGCATAGTTTGGACAAATAAAAAATGCAAAACCTGATCCAGCCTTCTGGATCATTCCACAGCACTATTCAAAATAACAAATAATTAATCAATTAAAAAATGGGAGAGCAGACCAGGGTGATGTGCTCTGCTGTCCCAGGCTCTTTCCGCTGAGCTCACCTGCACATCCCTGTGGACTCTGCCCTTTCCTCGGGATCTGGGCTCCCTGTGCTGACTCTGCCAGAGCCCTCCAGGGTGGTACACTGACCTTGGCATGGTACTGGTATCTTGATTTGTTGCTAGTCAGTAGATGACATTATAAAGAAACCAGGCTCTGGGCTTATCTGGGTAGGTAATAATTCTTTATCTAGGTTTGTGAAGCGCTTTGAGATCAGAGGAGGAGCTGTTACTTGTTAATGCACCACCTGAGTGCAATGACTTCCTCCACCTTGGGAAGCTCAGACTGTTTTGCATTCCCTTCCCAACCACTCCCTCCCAGTCCCTTCTGCTGGGTGGAGAAGAAACTTTGAACTGTGACTGAGGTTCTCTGTTTTCATTTTGCCTCCAGACTAATCACTGGAGTTTCATCTAAGGGAATATTATTACACAGACTAACTTTTTTATCGTCAAGAGTGTAAATCTGGAAAGGCCTGAAAAAAATCTTGCTCGGTGAACAGACAGCAGATTGAAAGCTCTGCCCTGGGAAGACTGCAGCAGTTTTCTGCTTGCTGAGGATAACTGTCCAGAGCTTGTGAGCAAGGTTAGTGCCTCAGCCCTTGCTGCCAGCATCCCACACTGCAGGACTGCATTTTGGCAAGAGGCCTGAGTTTCAAGTTCATTTAGCGACTTAGAAGAAAATGGTACAACTCAGTTACTCCATCTCTTTTAGCTCTAGATCCTGCACAACTTCCCAGTGTGCCCCTCTGCAAATAGTTTCCCAGGGTGCAGTTGAACAGATGGATGTTCTCAGCTGGCTGCAGGGGAGTTGGACAGTGCTGTGGCAGGATATGGCTCCATCCCTGCTGTGGAAATGTGTAGTCAGTGCTGAGAGCTGCCTGGGGCTCCAGGAAGACCTGTCTCCACTAAGATTATATCATTTGGGTGTGAGGCTGCTCTGAGCCTCCAGCTGCATGTGGTGGCTTCTTCAAGACCCCAACCAAGTGCAGTGAGATGATGTATCCAGTGCTCATAAGCTGCAGTGAGTTGGAGGATATGCTCCCTGCCTGTGTTTTGGGGGAAGAGGGTGCTCACAGCATACCTTCCCAGCTCTGCTTTATGGTCTGAGGAGCATCTCTGTGTGTCAGAGGTGATTTGGATGTAACTCATGGCAAAATGGCAGAGGTTTGGGCTTGGTGGTTCTCTTAACTCATCCAGGGATGCAGTGAGCCAGTGGGACAACAATTCTGGCCCCTCTCCCACACTAACCTCTGCTAGTGTGAGTGCAGTGCAGTGCACTCTGCTAGCAGAAGCACAGTGCAGAAGTGCTTCTGAGGTACTTGCTTAAGTCAACTTCCACCTTCTCCCCAGCCCAGCAGTGCTGTTCAGTCTGTTAGCTGCTGCTTGGCACCCCCTGGTCCCTGGAGTGCCAACAGCACCCACTGGACACAAGGATGAGGTGGATATTGGAGAAGTCACAGGGCAGGGAAGTCACCATAATGATGTCCCTACCTCTGGTGTCTGGTCACAGCAGTGTCCGAGTGCATTGTTCTTGGGGGTCTTTACCCCAGTAGTGCCCCTGTGAGCTGGGACCTGGAGAACTCAAGGCACCAAGGAGAAAGAGTCCAGGAAGTGTGTCATGGCCCTGGGCACTGGCTCCTCCCCAGCACAGTGCTTTCCTTTGCTCCAGGGATCGCTTGGCTCTAGCAGCTGGAGAGCTGTTGGCATTAGCAGGAGGGAGGGGGTGCTTTGTAGGGGCTTGTCTGGGCTTATCCATTTCCAAGGATATTGTGGAGAAGTGTAAAACAGCCATGAGGTGTCTGCTTGTCCTGGACAGAGAGGGTCCCAGAGGGAGGAAGGAACCTGTCCATCATCTCGTGGCAGGATATCTTCCACCTCTGGTGATCTTTTCATCCCAGCTTATTGGCAGGGCTCCTGTTTTAGCCACTACCTTGTCAACTCAGGTGTGTAGAGCTTGGTTGGTTGACCAGGAGCTCCTACTTATCACAGGTACAGCTCAGCTCAGCCCAGCACTTCGAGGTAACTGCAGCAAAAAGTTTTTTAATATGTTTGTCCTGCAGCTCCTACCAGAAGTGCTCCTGGCTTTGCCTTGGGATTCTGACTGTTGAGAGTATCCTTAGTTTTGGGGCTGTTCCTCAGCTTCTCAAGCAGGATATACTACAGGTCTCCTAGGACAACATGGGTGGTCACACCAGTCTTGCTGGGTTCCTCCAAATAGATTGGAGTGTATGAAACCAAAGGGAGCTGGCAAAGCAGATGGAGGGGTGGTATCAAAGACTTTGTGTTCACTGATGTGCTAGAGACCTGTCTGTGCCAGAGTACTTGCTTGGAGGTGTAGTGAGATACTGTGATGGACCAGAGGGAGGACTTTTCCCATGGCGTGGTGGCTTCTTTCATCAGTGACGCAAAGTGACAAACTGAGGTGTCGCATTGCCTGCTGCCCCCCGAGCCTGTCTTCTATCCCTGAACCAGTGTGGCTGTGGCAGCACAGGCAGCCCTGGTACAGGGCTTCCATACCTTGTACCTTCAAGATGAAGGGTAGCTCCTGTGGCCATGGCTGTCCTCTCTTGCCTCATACCCTTCCTCCATCATGTCCATGTGCTCAGCTGAGGAAACTTGTGGAGCAGAGGGAAGAACCATGCTGGCCCATGTGGTGACACGCACCCTGTCCTGGCACTCACAGCCCTTCACGTGCCTGCAGCAGGGAATGTGCCAGCCCGGAGCCAGGCAGCTCTGGTAGAAGGATGTGTGAGGGGTGGGGGTGCCTGGCATGGGGAGCTGTCCTAGGAAGAGGGCGTTTTCCCCAGCTGCCTGCCATCACTTGCCAGCTCCCTGCTGCTCTTCTTGAAAAGCCAGGTTGGGAAAAGAACTCTTGAGGAAACCTGTGTGCAGGGATCAGGCGAGCTGTGGGACTGAGGGGTGCCACAAGACAGGGTGTGCTGGGTACTTGGCTGGGGACTGGGGCAGGAAGGGAGGAGCAGCAGGCTGCTGCCCAGACTTGCCTGGGGATGTGCTGGCTGCACCCCTGGCTGCCCTCATGCTGTGGTTTAGGACGCTGGGATGTCAGGGTGCTACTCTGCAAGCTCGGCTAGCAGTGTGTCGAAGCTGGCTTGGCTGTGACTGCAGGGCTGGCTTTCTGGTGAGGGCGGGCAGTGTGGGGCTCGTACAGACTTCACTGCAGGTGCCCAGGGAATTCCTGCCCTGGCTGACAGGCAGGACATACCTGATCCAGCCTGGAAACTGCCAGTATGAACTTAATCTTCAAAAATAGGTTATGCATGGATTTGCATAACCACCATGTGTATTTAGCAGATTAATCTTTTGCAGGATAGGGTGTTAGGGTTTTAATAAAATTTTGGAAAATCTACAGCCTGATTTACTTTATAGTTACATCACAGACATAGTGTCTGGGCTGGATATCCACATCACCAAGCAGGAACTGCCTTAAGGAGAAGTTGGTTTCCTGGCAAACCTAGTGCCACCTGAGTGGAAGCAAGGTGTCCCATGAGGGCAGGCAATATCACTAATGGTTTAGTTGCCCCAGCTGGGACTGGACCAGTTTTGCCTGGAAGCTGCTTGCTCTCTACAGAAGATGACATTGAGGTCTGTTGCCAGCCTGGCACAGCTGAGTCAGTCATTCCTGAGACTTGTCCTGCCTGGACAAAAACAGGAGCAGGTGCTCAGGCTGGTGGTTTGCTCAGTCTCTCCCTGTTTGCAAGACTACCCTGCAGATCACCTCACAGAAGTGGCCCTGGGAAGGATTTTGTAGAAAGTAGCTTGTGGCCTCATGCCTTCCTCTGTTCCAGGTGGTGATGCAAAGTCTGCTGGGCAGTCCCAGGGAGACAGTGGCCACCCAGGGGCTGGGGACACTCGGAGGCATCAGAGAGGCCGTGCAGAACACCGGAGACACACCATCACCAATGGCGTGGACTTCAGCATGGTAAGGGAGTGTTGTGGGCTCCCATGAAGGAGAAGGTAGATTGCAGGGGTCCCCTCACTGCTGATGTCATCTCTGGGCTTTGGCTTCCTCTCTGTCCACCCTGCACATGTGAGCTGTGGGACATCAGGCAAATCCTGATATTTCAGATAGGATGGTCTGTTAAAGTATGTGGATGTTCTGCCTTTATTTCCAAGGTGCTTTCTGTCCTGAATCATGCCAGACAGGGAGGAGGTGGATGCCTTCCCACAGAGTGGGGTCAGCTCATGCAGCCAGTGTCCTGGCATGCCTTCCCTATGGGCAAGGTCTTGGGAAGAGGAAGACAAAGGTGGAGGTGTGGGAACAGATGAATTTCTGGGCTTTAAGAGCACTCTAGCAAGGGTCAAGTATGCTTTGTGCTGGCAAGCAGTGGGGCCAGCCTATGTCCCTGCCCAGATGTTCTGTGTAGATCAGAGCCGAGACATGCAGATCCTCTTGGCTTCCAACAGATTTCTTGCTAGCAAAGCAGAAAAATCCACATTGAATTTATCCAGGTAGTCCAGGATGGAGGGGTCTGCTCCCCTCTCTCCACCACTGACTGGGGAGGCTTGGATCAAATTGCCTGGGTTAAAGGATCTCTTTGCTCCCAGGTGAAATGGAGTAGCTGCCTGGGCATGTTTCCCACAGGCTCAAGCTAAAGTGTCCTGGGTAGAGAGCCAGGACCAAGCCTGTAGGATGAGTACTTGGTGGCACTGTCACCGCTGAACTTTCACTTCTTGCACCCTGATGTCACCCTGCTCCTGCAGCCCAGCAGGCCTGACCAGCCTGTCACTAGCCTTGGGGGACACAACATGCCCCAGTGCCAGCCTGGGGGAGGGGATGTTTGTGCAGGTAGTTTGCTGGGCTTGCAGCCATTAGAGGGGCCTCTGCTGGGAGGTGCTGGTAAGGAATGATAAATGTAGCTCTTTGTGTCTGGGATTGAGGGCTCTGCTTCTTGGGGTGTTGCAGGTTTGGGGGTCGATGTTTGGAGAGAGGAAGGGCTCTGCTTCCCTGGCAAGACTCTTCCCTGCGTGTGCATCTCTGGGCTGGAGTACATCTCAAGGTCCCAAGCTCAAAGTGCTGTGTAAATGGGGTGGTGGCCACCACATCTGTCCACAGCTCTGCCATAGGGACCCTTGCTCTGGGCTTGTGTTGCCCTGGTCTCCAAGCTATTGTGTGGGCAGTGGGAGGGACATCTCCTTCCCTCTCTCGCTATATGCCACCAAGTGCTGTACTGCCTTTCTGTGCTTCTGACCCCAGAGAAGGGGTGTCTCAGCCTTCCCTGACACCCTGAGCACAGCCTTTAGGGACTTGTGCCATTTCCAAGCCTACAGAGATAGCTGGAATAGGTTTGAGTCCAGCAATGACTGATTCTTTCGATTGTCACCTCCCTTACATCTCTCTGCCCCAATGCTGGGCTCCCAAGCGACAAGGAACTAGTCCTTGTCTAGACTGGTTTGCCTAAGGCCCATGGGGAATGGGAGCACGGGTGTCTGTCCTGCATCCTGAAGTACACCAGGACTGGTTCCTCCTGAGCAGGGAGCAGAGCTGTGGAGGCTGTGCTGCAGCCCCAGGACCCTTTGCACTGTCTCATCTGGTGCCCACTCGCTCAACTGGTGTTTCTCCAGCCAGTCCCTCATCTATTTCCCCATGGCCACAAGGGTGGCTGGGATGAGACCTTCCCTGAGAGGTGGAGCAGTGTCATTGGTAGGCAGCCCAGGGCACAGCTCTGTCCCCTCCCCTTTATCAGCCACTGAGCACCAGCCAAGTCCAGTGCACTGTCTTTCTCCTGCCCCAAGTGTTTCATCCTGGAGGGATGCTGACTGTCCCCACACTGGACAGGGCTGTAAGTGGCCCTCTGCTTTGTGGGATGCTCCCTCTTCCTCCAGTCTCTGTGCTGGCCAGCAAGCCCTGTGGGAGGAGGGCAGGCCAGGCAGCAGTGGGCTGCACCCCCAGCTGGGTGGGGGTCCTTGCCACATACAGCACCTTCTTCATGCCCCTCAGCAACAGCACCAAGGCTCTGCACTTCTTCTGGGTATGTCCCTTTGGGCTATTGGAGAAAGGTGCAGGGGGGGTTGTGTTGCAAAAAGTGTTTCAAGGAGCAAGAGCAGCCCCAGGGCAATGGATGGCAGGTATGGGATGCGGGGAGGCTTTGGGGCTGGCAGTGGGGACATGGAAATGCTGATGGCCTGAAGAAGGTCTTGGTATGGTTCCACTTGTCCACAGGGTTCTGTTCAGGTTCACTTCTGAGCTGCAACACTCCTAATACTCTCCGAAGGAGGAAGTTCTGGTGCATCCAGCATTTTCTGGGTGACCAAACTCTCTGTTGCCTGGAGAAGACTGTGGAGCCCAGGCTGTGCTGTGGCAAAGAAGGCAGAGGCAGTGAGACAGGAAGCCCCCCATGCCGTTGGGGAATTATGAGAGAAGTCTGGTACTGAAAAGAGGAGAAGGACTATGGGCTCACAGGGTGATGAATGGGTCACTGCATCAGTTGCTCCGTTCCCCACGGATGTCCCCTCATACCTCTCCACCTCTCTGCTGGTGGCAGCATGGTGCCAAGAGGCAGCAGAAGGTGACAGTGGAATGAGGACTGTGTATTCCCTGTGGATGTGGGCCAAGCCTCCTGCTCTGCAGCAGCTTTGGGTCCTGCTTGGCCTATTCCAAGGGGTTGGAAATAGGGTAGGACCCCCAGACACCCTCGTAGCAGCTCTCCAGGCACAGTAAGGCCCTCACTGCTCTCCAGGTGATGCTGATGCTGGAACCTGAGCAACTGGCAGAGATCTTCTGCAGCGAGGTGTGGTGTGCTATGCTCTGCTCAGCTTCATGTGCCTTAGGGTTGAGGCAAACTGGGGAAACAGGGCTGCAGTTTTTCCCGGACTTCCAGCCTGCAAAGAGAGCTAAACTCTTCAGTACTCACCAATATCCAAGTGTATCTGTTCTGGGGCTGACATTCACACCCCAAAGGGAGCTGGGGGCAACTTCAGGCACTGCTTCCGCTGCCTCCCTTGGTAAATAGGTGAAGAAAACTGCACCTGCTATGGTGAGCAGGAGGGTAGAGGTGATCCAAGTGTCCTTCACAGAGTTTTGTTGTTCTCCCAGACTGGAAAGCTTTTCTTCCAAAAATCTTCCTCCAAAGCAGCATCAGGCAGCAGTCATTATCTTGCTCCTCTGCAGCTTTTCTTGGGGAAAGGGGCTGAGACCCTTGCCTGTATCCACATGCCCCCACACCTCATGAAGAAACCAACTCCTGGGAACTTGACAAAGCCTTGGTGGGGAGTGGGTGACCTTCCTGTGCTTTGTCCTGCAGCTGAAGTGCATGAAGGAGCTGGAACAGGAGAAGGATTTCCTATTGCAGGGCCTGGAGCTTTTAGACCAGGCTCGAGAGTGGTACCACCAGCACATCCAGCTCATGCAGGAGCACCAGCAGCTCCTGGGGAAGAAGAGAACCAGTGCTGTGAGTCTGGGGCTTATGGCTGCATGTGGGTTTGGAGAACAGGGCTGGGAGACTGCTGGATCTGGAGTTGACCCCGTGGTAATCTCCAGCCTCTTCTTCCTCCCCATTCTTAGGATTTCCCTGAAGGTGGCCAGAGCCACCTGGGCCACCTCATCCCCAAGCTGCAGGAGGTGAACTGCTGCCTGAGTGACCTTCTTTCCACTGCCAGCAAGGTGAGAACAGCGTATCAGCAACTTGAGGTTGTTTGTGTGATCTTAGGACTCCTCTTGTCCCCCCCCATGTTGGTGGCTGGGCTGGCATTGGAGCTGCCAGAGTTCCCCCCAGCTCTGGGAAGGTGATGGGGGACAGCCAGGAGGACAGCACAGTTAGTCCTGAGGTGGGCTGGAGGATGCTTAAGGCATTTGGGGACTAAAGGAGATCCCCAAAAATGTACAGCCATTGTCAAGGGAATAAGGTGCCCAGCATCCTGTGGTGCTGAGTCAGCCACTTCAGAGCTGACTGTCCTGCTGGGCAGGAGCCAGGCACACTGGCAGGAATACTTCCCCATTCTGCCTGGTGGGCTGGAGACCCTGTGATGGCCTGTGCTGAGATTTTAGTCCTCTGCAAGGCTTCTCTCTTTGTGTGCCATAGAAATATATCGTTTTGAAGAAGGTCTGGAAAGGACCACAGGGTAGGAGGCTCAGTGTCTCATCACTTCATCTTCTCTACAGACAGCAAACCCCTCCTCAGCCCTGAGCAGACTGGTCCCTGTGACATCCCCAGCCTCCACAGGCTCCCAGCAAGCCATCAACATGCTGAAGGAGCAGAATCGGCTTCTCACCAAGGTGAGTGGAGGTGGGGGTGGAGGAGTTGCCCTTGAGAGTGCTGGGAAAGGAAGGGGATGGGATGGGATGGGGCCAGGAAAGGAATGACAGTGTTCCTTCAGCTTGCCCAGACTTGGTCATCCCAGAGAAGGGTGTGTGGGCTGCATGTGGAGACCCTCTGGCACACAGCTATGCCCAGGTGTCCCCAGCTGCTTGCTGGGTGAATCAGTGGCAGGGATAGGGCATTCGTGACAGATGGAAAAGGCTGTAACAAGCAGAAGTCACAAGAGAGTGCAGAGGCTGCAGCTGGGGGCTATCAGGGAAGAGATGGTTTGCCAGGGCCAGGTTTACTGCTGGGGTTTCTGTCCCAGCACTTGGCCACAAAGATGCTCAGGGGGCTTGAGTACCTCTGCTCTGGAGCCAGGCTGGGAGAGCTGAGGGTGTTCACCTGGAGAAGAGAAGGCTGCAGGGAGATACTAGAGGCCCTTCCAGTGCCTAAAGGGGCTCCAGGAGAGCTGGAGAGGGACCTGGGAAAAGGAGTGGAGGGATGGGACAAGGGATGGAGGGACAGGACAAGGGGGAATGCTTCCCACTGCCAAAGGGCAGGGTGAGATGGAATACTGGGAAGGAATTGTTTCCTGTGAGGGTGGTGAGGCCCTGGCACAGGGTGCCCAGAGAAGCTGCCCCATTCCTGGAAGTGTTCAAGAACAGGTTGGACAGGTCTTGGAGCAACCAGCTCTAGTGGAAGGTGTTCCTGCCCATGGTTAGGGCTGGGATGAGATGGGCTTTAATGTCCTCCTACCCAAAGCCTGTGATTCTGTGGTTCTAAGAAATTTTAAATGCAACACACCAGTTGCCAGCATTTTCTTTCTCTAACCAGCATTTTCCTCCCCTGTCTTGTGCAGGAAGTGACTGACAAGAGTGAGCGTATCACCCAGTTGGAGCAGGAGAAATCTGCCCTGATCAAGCAGCTCTTTGAGGCTCGTGCCCACAACAACCATGAGATGAGCCAGCTGGACTCCACCTTCATCTAGCATATGCCTCCCCTGCCCCATCCTCAAACTTCTCCAGTGGTTTCAAGGGACTTTTGCCCCAAACTTATCACACCCGCTGCTCCAGGTGTTGTCTCAAGGTCTGGCTGGGGCTGCTGGTGGCATCTCTGTGGGAGGAATTCAGGACCTCTCTTGGGGAGCATTCCTGCCCTGCTGGTGGTCTTATCAGCCATGCTGCGCTCAAGCTGCTCCTTTCCTGTCTCTAAATGGGCTGCAGGGATGCTGTCCCCAGCCCTGTGACCCTCAGCATGCAGGAGACATGGCTGCTGTCTGTGCTGCCTGTGTGGGATGAGCTGCTGTGCCCTTGCTGACTTAGGCTGGATTTTGGGTGCTCTTGGGAAAAAGCGATGTATCGTCAACACTCCAGACAGCATCTCCATACAAGCCTGGTACTTAGAAGATGCTGGCTCCTGCTTGTCCTGCCGTTGGAAGAAAAGATCGGAAATTCAAGGAGACATGCCTGGCCCCTCTCTGCTGTCCATGTTCTCCCTGCCAGAGACACTGTCCCAGCCCTGTAGTGCCCAAACTGGTGGTCCTCATGGCAACCCCTCTGTTTTGTTTGTGGTAGTAATACCATAGTTGCTGTTTTACGTGTCTGCCGGCTCCTGTAGGGAATGAGCCATAGACCTGCCCAAGATATAATAACCTCTGAGCTGCTGTTTTGGGCTGTTGACAGTTGAGACAGACACCTCACCCTTTACTTGGCTTGACCTGACAAGTACTTCCTGATGTCTGCCAGGATTAGGTTCTTTTCATGATGACTGTAAAAGGAGAAGTAATGTTCAATAGCCTGAGGATGCACACATCAGCCTGACCTCACAGAGGGGCTTTAGAACTTGGTTTTGTATTTAACTGAGTATAGGACAGAGGCTGACAGGCTGTTTGTTCCCTGTGCACATCTCCACGTGGAGAAATGGCAGCTCTGTCTCATGTGGTTGTGGAGGCTACTACCAGGGATGATATCCTGAGTGTGAGCTGCACTCCTCTGCAGGTCTCTTGAGGCATGGTGGTCCAGGATGGGTCCTATTAGATGGTGCATCTCAGGACTCCTCCTGCTTCCCACACGGCTCAGTGATGATGCTTGAGCTGAATGGCATTTGACTGTGGCTTGGTAGTTGGTATCCATGGTACTTTCACTGGAGGCCCCATGTAGTGCAGCCTGGCCCTCTGTACCCACAAGACCAGGACCTTTCTCTCTGAGGTTATTTCATGCTCTGACTCTCCAGGCATGATGTTGTTGCGCTGAGCTGGGCAGAAGGTGCTGCTGGCTCTGCCCTGAGCTGACACATGCAGGCCAATTCTATTCTCGCTTCTGTTCTTATCTGTCAGGACTCTCTGTCCCATCCAGCTGTTCTCTTTGAGACTGATCCTGAGTTAAAGCTCACTGCGAGGCATGAATCCTTGCTCTGTCTTTGTGCCTGTAGCTGGAGTGGGGATGAGCAGAGTGCCAGGAGATGGGAGTGCAAGGCCATGGTTAGTCACGTCCCCTGTCTGTAAGAGTTTGGTGTTAGTTGCCCCTGGGCATCAGTGCCTGCCATCCTTTTTGTGATGCCTCCTCTGGTGTCCAGTGCCTATTTTTCCTGAGGTTTAATTAGAACTGACCCTTTTTTATGAGGGTTACCTGTCTGTAGGGATAATAAAGTGGGGTGACCTATTTAATTTATCCTCCTGTCTCTCTCCCTAAATCAGCCCAGCTACTGCTGCCAGCCCTGAAGTCCCTGACTGTCCTGTCTCTCTGAATGCAGGGGGAGCTGAAGGTGCAATCTGGAGAGCAAACAAAGATCCGGAGGGTCTCTGGATCCTGGCACCTGGACATGTTCCCATGTCCTTTGCCATCACCTCTGGGCTTCCCAGAGACTGGGGATCCCCTGTCACCTGCTGTGGGCCAGGGTCTTAAAGCCACCTGCACCCCTTGCAAGTGCTGTAGCCTCATCTGTCTACTCCTCCAGAAGCTGTGCTTGGGGCTCACACTGCTCAGGCAGTGTTGGTGCAATTTACAACCTCTTATTTCCTTTTAAGCACCCTTTCTCAGAGCTGCCCCACAGTGGTGGCAATAGTGGCTGCTGCTCTGCAGTGACTCCTTCCCACAGAGACCTCAGTGGCATGGCATGTGTGTCACGTCTCCCTCTGTCCTATGCTGAGGTGGCATCTCACATGGGGTGAACCTGAGGCTCTGCACTGATAGGGACACACTCCTTTCCCAGCGTGTGGGGTGAACCCTGCACCCTGCAGAGGCTGAGCCTCCCCTGTGGGGACCCCAGTGCACTTCCCGGCAGCTGGCAGAGGGATCTCTGCCATGCCTCTTCCAGGTGCTGCTTAGGGCAGTCACTAGTTCCAGCTGGGACAGAAAGAGGGTTGGTAATTGCCCTTGGTTTCCATTTCATGCTTTTGCTTGGGTGTGGAGCTCATGAGGGCTTCCAAATGAAAAAGAGAGTCCTGGTTCCCATTCCAGGCTGCTCCGTGCAGAGCTGGGGCAGTTCTCTCTGCCCAGCCCAGGGGGATTGTCCCAGCCCTGGCCAGCAGCACTGGCTCCCACCCTGCTTTCTCTTTCAGTGAGGCTGTTGCAGGGTAGCCCTGGCAATGCCACAGCCCACTGGGACCAGGTTTCCCCTGGGAACTGCAGGGCTCACCGCAAACTGTCACTCTGACCTGGCCATACTGTTTCTAGATCCCTGATGGGCCTGACCCTCCCTTGTGGGTCTGGGCTGTGTCCATTTTAGCACCTGTAACTGTGGAGGCTGGCTCAGGAGCCATGAGACCTGTGTTTGGGGCCAGGTCTGTTAGTGATGTGTATGTGGGACATGTGGGTGAACACCTTCTATTCTCTTCAGGGTTTTTCCTGCTGGAACTGGGTTCGCATAGATCTGTGGTGCCTCCAGGGCTCTGATGACTGCTGGAACCCACTGTGTGAAGCTGTAGTTACACTGGAAACAGCTGGAGCAGAGCTTTGCTGTCCCCAGCCAGGACAGCTCCTGCCAACTCACCTCACCTCCCCCCAGCCTTCCACGCTGGAGATTTTCACATGTAGGTGCAACACCATGGGGTCAACATGGCAGTCCCTGGGATTTATGGTGCGTTCCAGGGTGACATTTCATGGGGGTCTCCACTGCCAGAGCCTGGAACTACTATCTGAGCAAAGTGAGCCCTCTTAGGTCAGTCTGGAGGTGTACCTGGCCCCTGGGCTGCCCAGGGATGCAGGACTGCATCCTCTGTGTCCTCAGCTGTGCAGTTTGGGAAGGATATAGTCACCCAGGCTTATTTGTTCATAGTTTCTCTCTTTTGCCCAGCTACATGCTGTCTGAGGCTGGGCTCTGTGACTAGCTACCCCTTTAGAGAAGGACTGCTGTTCCAGCAGAGCAATTATCTCATGCCAGCAAGAACAGCCATATATTGGGCCCCTGACCCGAATAGTCTGTCTTTTTTGCTTTTTTTCCATATGGTCAGCACTGCTGGGCCACCTGCAGTCTCTGCTGCCCTGGCCCTGCAGCCCTCCCACTCTGCACCTACTGTCCTGCTGTTGTCAGTGCAACTCCCTGGGAAGTTGTGATGACTTGAAGAAGACCCTGGGTCCTGGGGATAGTTCTCACTGGATGAGGAGCTGGGCCATGCAGGGCTGGCTGGACTAGGGAGGTGCCTGTTGCATCTCAGACTCGCAAGTGGGTACTAATCCCTGTGATCCCTCAATTAAGAGTGTTCTCCCATCCCAGACCATCCTCATGCCATGTTGCTGCAGCCCTGCCTGTATGTTTGGCTCTTGCTTGTATCCCAGGTTCCAGAATGCCAGTGCTATTCTCTCTGCAGGATAAACTGCCTCCTGCCTTAGGAGCAACATCTGGCGCTACACAGTGCTTCCTTTTCCCCCTCCCTGCCTGTGGCTGACCTTAGCAGCACTGTGAGCAAAGGTTCACTCCCAGGTGGAATGGAGAGAGTCTGCCCTCCCCACTGCAGGGTTTGGTGGAGGCTGAGCCTCTGCTTAAGAGCATGGTTCATTTCTGGGGGACAATTCCCATCCTGAGGGGATCAAACACAGCATCCAGGCTCTGCTTCAGTGTCCCATCAGATCTCTGCCAGAGCTGAAGACTCGCTGTAGCTGCGATCCCAGCCTGGCGTGGTGCTCACCTCTGCCTGCACAGCCACCCCACTCTGTTCCAAGGTACAGCAGATTGAAGGCAGATGCTGCTCCCTCCAGGAGACCCATGTGCTGGGGAAGAGTGAGGCTCCCAGAATTCCCTGCCTTGCTCTGCAGCTGTGCAGGGACCATGACTTAAACTCCCCCACGTTACACAAAGAGGCAGCAGCACATGGCAGCTACCCAGCCCTGGAAAAGCAGCTGTCAGGGAACAGAGCAGAGACTGAGATCTTGGCCAGCACCCTGGAGGACCACATGTACTGTGTGGGTTCCCTTAGACCCAAAGTGTCCCTTTGTGGGATACTCATGTAGCAGTAGGTGCAGACAGAGGGTAGAGGTGACCCCATCCTCCTGCTGTGCCATTGGGATACTTCTGGTTGCTCCTCCTTGGAGATGGGCTCATGCTCTATGAGGGACAGAGCCTGGTCTGGGCTCTGGTCCCCACTAGGTCTGGGCTGCAGTCACATCCCAGGGAGCCATCAAAACCCACCCATGTAAAAATACCCTTTGACTGCCCTGCCATAGCTGTAGACAAGGGCTGAGCACATGGACCACTGAATTAGATAATCAAAATCCCAGATGGCTGTGAGCCAGAAGGAATCTTTAAAGACCATCTTGTTCCACACCTTTCTATGGGCAGGGACACCTTCCACTAGCCCTGGTTGCTTGAAGACCTGTCCAGCCTGGCTTTGAACACTACCAGGGTGGGGCAGCCACAGCTTCTCTGGGCAACCTGTGCCAGGGCCTCACGAGCCTCACAAGGAAAAATTTTTCCCTAATACACTGTCTAACCCTTGAGGCTATTCCCCCTTGTGCTGTGACTCCAAACCTTTGTCCAAAGCCCCTGTCCTGTTCTCTTGGAGCCTCCTTCGGCATTGGAAGAGGCTCCAAGGTTTCCCTGGGGCCTTCTCTTCTCCAGACTGAAAAAGCCCAATTCATGCAACCTTTCCTCAGAAGAAATGCTTCATCTTTATCTTTGTGGCTCTCCTCCATGGACCAGCACATCCCCAAAGCAGAAAGCCTGGACTATTCCACAGGCACAAATAGCCCAGCACTTCACTCCCCTGTCTTGCTGCTGTCTGGCCCCTGGACACAGGGCAGGGGAGACATGACTCCCATTTGCCCTGTGGCTCGATCCAGGGGATGGCACTGGGAGTAGCAAGTCCTTTTGCCCCAGAGCCTCTCCTAGGCATGTGCCCTCCTTTTACCCCCAAAGCTTCTCTGCTTTGAGTCTAAGAGAACCCATAAATTTGTCATGGGCAGCCAGCGACAACCCATCCTCCAGGGATGCAGGTCCAGGCAGGCAGGTTTGGTTTATTCTGGCTACTGAAAACAACTCCTACCCATGAAGGACATCTGTGAGTGTCTACAAGCCCAAGAAGACTCCAGGTAGGGACGTGATAGCAGTAGATATGTCCCCTGGCTCTTTTCCTTGGAGGTAAAAAAAATCCAATTCTTATTATCTGAATTATGACATCTTCCTGTCAAGAACCTGAGGGCAGGAAGCACTGCTAGCCCTGGAGCTAGCCCTGGGCAAAGGTCACATGTCTTTGTGCTCACAGACGGGGACCCACAGGGCAGAGTGACACAGCAGTGATGGCCCGGTGCAAGCAGGATGTCCTAGCCCCAGACCCTAGCCCCGGGTCCCCCAAGTATGGCCTTTTGCTGAAGATCACTGCTCTCATGTGATGCTGCTCAAACTTGGAAAAAAACCAGTCTTTTGTCCTATTTCATTAAATCAAGAAACCCGAAAGACATTACCTTGGCCCCTAAGGTTTTGTTTAGCCCTGATGAAAATAAAGGTGAGTTTAAAGTTTAAACAGGTGTTTAAAACACTTCCCTCTTTTCTTTCTGGAGGCATGAGTTCTGCTAGACAGAAAGCATCCAGTTCTTTGGGATCCTTCCGAAATCTCTATTAGCTCTTCAAATCTTCCAAGACCTTCATTAGTCCTCAGGCTAAACCACTTTGTGGGCAAGACCTTGTCCCATGGGTGGATCAACCATCCCACTGTGCCACGCTGGGAGACACCCCAGTCCAGTGTCCCATCCCCTGTGATGGTTGTGCCCTGGCCAGCTTGGAAAGGCCTCAGCTGGTTCGGCCAGGAAAGTAATAACCAAATAATCTAACAACTCCATCATTAAATATTTAGCATTGATGGCTTAGGAAGGAAATAATTTGGGTTTGTGAGAGGCATCCTGGTGCTGATGCTCCTGCACTGATGCCAGCACCTTCTCACTGATGGCTGGTAAGTGCCTGCAGCTGCTTCTCCATGCCAGGTTTGTCCCATTGGGTTAGAGGGACCCAGCATCCCTGGCACCCCTGCATCTGTGACAGCTGGAGGCATGTGGCTGATTCTGGGGTGATTCTTGGTGAGGTCTGCAGGAGCAGCTTCACCCTTGCAGTGTCCCACACTCTGCACTGCCTGGACACCTGCACTTCAGCTCTTGTTTTACTTCTCTATCCCAAATCCTAAGGGGGTTTTCCCAACCCAGCCATTTTTCACATTTTCCTTGGATGAGTAGACTGTTGCATCACTGCCAACACCCAGAAAGTCATAAATTTCCTTAGCGCTCCTAAAACCAACGAATTAGGAGGGAAAAAAAAGGAAGGAAAAAAAACACAAAAGCAGCTTTTGTAAGCAATACTTGTAGGAGACGGTGTTTATTTTTCTCCAGGGTCCTCAGCCTTCTTCACCCCCTTTGCTCAGCTTTTCATGCAGCACCCGCCTCCAGAGGGAGCCTGGAATTACAAAACCAAAGGGGCTACGAAAACGTTAAGTATTGCAAAATTTAATTGGGTTGTTGGGGCTGCAAGACAGAGCAGCTCATCCCACAGGATCCAACACCCCCAGGAATGACCCGATTGCTTTGTAACCCACAGGACAGCTGTGCCAGGGGGGTCTGAGGAGTGTGACTGCACCGTGTCCCAGGAAAAATGGGAGCTGGAGCCCCTCTCCAAGTCCTGTGGCTTTTCCAGGAATTTCACCCATTTTAGTGGGGGCAAGGGATGCTTTTCCTCTTCCTGCCTCTCAGTGAGATTGGCAGCTCTCCCTGCTCACAGGATGTTGCTGTGCTAGCCTTAGGCTGGGATGTGGGTCGGCAAAGCAGGATCCCTTCTTCAAGAAAGTCCCCAGCCCCCTGGGCCCCTTCTGTCCTGTTGCTGCTGGCTGGAGGCACCAGGGTGATGCCTTCAAAGCCAGGGAACTTTTGCCCATCCTCCAACTGCCATATCAGCTGCAGGGCTGAGAAATGGCTTTCCTGCCCCCCGTGTGTGCCAGTGTCAGGCTGTGACAGCCACCTTGGCAGACCACTGCCACAGCTCAATAGCTTCCAGGTGCTCACATGCCTGTGAGCATGCCAATTACTCCCTGCAGTGACGGATGGGGGGGGGAGCTCTGCAACAGACACTGCTGTGCCAGTATCCATGGTAGTGCTCTGGGAGATGCTCAGGGATTCAGGCACTGCTAGAGAAATCTTCTGCCTTGGGACACATAAGGGCATGAGCACAGCAGCATAGCTGTGGCTGTAGATGCACGTGCTGTACCAGGCTGTCCTATGAACATGCACATGTCCTGTGAACAACACACACTGTGCCTATGGTCATGCCATGTACATTCTCATCCTGTATCTGTGCTCACATCATGCTCATGGGTTACACTGTCCCTGGTCACATGTATCCATGCTCACACTGTGACCCTGGTCATACCGTGGCTTCACTCACCCTGTGGCCCTGCTCTCACCAGACCAAACTCTTCCCCTCTCATTCCTGGCTCTCCAGCAAGGCAAAGAGGAAAAAGGCCTTCCATGGGCATCCAACCATCTGCTGGGGCTTGATGTCCTCCCCTCCAATGCCCCCAGACACCTCGGATGCATGAGCACCATTGTTGCTGCTGAGTGAACCCCCAGGCAAGGCTGAAGGGGGAGGCACTTCATCCTGCAGCAGCCTGGGAAAAACAGGCTGGGGATAAAATTAGCTGGAATTTTTATTACTGGGATTTTATTTTTAAAAGCAATGGAAAGTACATCATTGGTGGGAAAACCCCAGAGGTCTGGGCCAGGCTGTGGGATAGCAGTATGCCTCTGCTCTGTAGTGGATATCCTGCTCACCCCAGGAGGGACGTGAGGTGGGAGTTGGCTGTAGGAACAATCAGCATGGCAGCAAGGACCATGAGGGGCTGATCCTGCACGCTGGGATGCACCAGGGTGGTGGCACATGGGGCAGCAGGGACATCTCATGGCCATAGGGTCCCTGGGAAGCTCTGGTGGGAAGGACCCTTCCTGTCTAAGCAGTACTGGTTTCTCCAGCCAGAGAAGATACAGCTGGGGNGAATTTTCCAGGTGACAGAAGTGGTTATAGGATGACCGACAGGTTCTGGGGTGTCTCCCACTGAAGAACTGTCTAGAAAGGACAGTTTGGGACCGACCAGACAGGGGAGGAACATAGGGGGGTACAAGGAACAAACCATTACACAATATAAAAATATTAAAAACAATATAAAAATATTAACAACAATATAAAATAAATATAAAACCCAAAAACCACACCACTACATGGGTCTGCAAACTCAGGACAGTCCTGGGGAGATTGGAGAGGGATGGAGCCACCAGCTCTTCCCGAGTATGAAGTGAAGGTAGAAACCAGATCCAACCCATCCTAAAGCAGGCAGCTCCCAGTGCTGGAGTGCAGCAGCTCCCTGATAAGGGTTGGTGCTTCTGGAGGTTTGACTGCACTGCAATAGAGGTATTTTGTCAAATACAGAGAGGAGGGATCTACTGAAGGGTGAAAATCAGAAAGTCATGGCTGGCTCAGGACAGCTGGAGACAAGGAGAGACCTCAAGGAAAGTGTCCCATATGCATGTTGTCACCTTCCTCATTCATGGACACTGCTGGGTGGTAGGAGGGCATGGTGGCAATATCACAGCTGTGTTACTGCTGGCTGCTCCCAGGCTGATTTGCTGACAAGGAGGTGTTTAAACAAGTGGAACTTGCACCTGTAAAGATCTCACCTGAAAGCTTAAACCTGCTGCTAGGAGCCTGAGCAAGTGCCTGATCCCCTTGTTGAGCTGTCCAGTGACTCCCAGGAGGCCCGAGTTATTCCAAACACTGGAAACATTTCTCCTCGTGCATCAACCCACTGCTGAGCTGCAGAACCCGGCATCCATCCTCTCTCTTCCCCTCAGGAGTGATGGTCCTGGCAGATTACTGGGAGAAACCTGAGCAGCACCAGCAGCCTGGCACAGGGCTCGGGCACTCCATGCCTCTGGCTGGAAGTGGCTGGGATGTGACAGCTGCCTGGCAGCTCTTCTTGACTCTGGATTGGGGAAGTCCTGCTGCGATTTGTCACCCCCCAACCATAGAACTGACATTGCCAATCTTGGGGCTCACTTCCAAAGAGAGATGTGGGGTGTTGGAAAGGGAAGCTGAGTCCTTTAGCAAGGCACATAAAGCCTTTCTGCATGACAAGGTGAGGGTAGGAGCCGGGTAAGCTCCCAACACCAGTTTGGCATTCAGACCAGCCCTCAGAGGTGGAGCAGGCTCCTGCCATGGGAAGGCAAAGGTGTGGGATCTTCCACGGGCTGCAGGTGGGTATCTGCTCCACAATGGACCTCCACAGGTTTCAGGAGCACTGCTGCCTCTGCATGGTCATCCCCATGGGCTGCAGGTAATCTCTATTCTGGCACCTGGAGCACTTCCTCCCCTCTCTCTCCACTGAACTAGGACTTGCAGGGCTGTGCAGTGGTTTTTAGTCTTTCTTAAATACATTATCCCAGAGGACCCCCCATTCACTGCTGGAGGGCTCAGCTTTGGGTGATGGTGGGTCCAACGTAGGGACAGCTTCTGGTGCCTTCTCACTAAGGCACTGTACAGACCCCCATGGCCCAAACCTTGCCAATGCAGTCCCAAGGACACAATGTCCTCCTGGCAGGATGGGGACCAGGCTAGAGCAGAAGGAGGATGTGGATGCTCATCCACTGCAGCCTCTGCCCAGCTCCTGTCTAGTTGATACACACCAGGCAGGATCATGTCTGTCCTGACAGAAGCTTTGCACACCTGGGTTGATGTCAGCTCTCCTGAGGACTCACCAACCTGGGTAGCTGCTCCAGCACCTGGTGCAGGGGAGTTTGAGATCTGGGCCTCACTGTCCGCTCCTCAGAAAGGAGACGAGTGGCTGCTGAGCGTCTCTGGCAAGCTGCCTGCACCTGCAGGTGCTACCAAATTTCACACTCATTCGCTGTTTCTCTGCTGAGGGTTTTCCTTCATCCCTGCGCAGGGACTTTGAGCAAAAAGAAATTACCCCACCAAAGAAAGCTTTTCCCCACAACTAGGTACCATCTCCATGCAGCACCTGTCATTAGTCCATGAAACCATGATTGTTTTTCCACCTCACAAAAACTAAAATCCACCTGAAAATGGAAAATTTGCACCCAGTAGTTTCATCCAAGTCACCTGCTGAAACCTGAGAGCAGGATGTGGGACAAGCATCCTTCCCATGCTCTCCCTGGGCATGGCCCTATCCCTGCAGGCACCTGGGTAGGTTTTTCTTTTCCTTTTGTCCTAGGAAGAAAGCACAAGGGCAGGACTATGGCCTTGAGTGAAGCATTAACAGGCCTGAAGGCCTGAGATCATCCCAGAACACAGCTGTTCTCTATCTCTTTTGCCCTCATGGTAACTTAATCACCTCTGCAATCTACTTCAACCTCAGAGATACATTTACCTGGTGCCATCCCAGGTGAGGATCCTGATTGCTCTCTTGTTCTGCAGCAGACAGCATTTGTCATGGGACCTTTTTTTTCAAAATATTTTGCAGATCAGAACCATAGAATGGTTTAGGTTGCAAGGGACCTTTGAGTCCATCTTGTTCCACCCCCTGCCATGGGTAGGGACATCTTCCACTGTCCCTAGAATGGAATGGAATGTCCCTCCACTGTCCCCACATGTCCAAGCCCTGTCCAACCTGGTCTTGGACGCTTCCAGGATGGGGCAGCTGCAGCTTCTCTGGGCACCCTGTGCCAGGGCTTCCCCACCCTCACAAGGAAGGATTTCTTCCCTGTATCCCATCTAACCATTGAGGCCACTGCTTGTCACTTCCAGGCCCTTGTCTCAAGTCCCTCTCCAGCTCCCTTGGAGCCCTTTTATGCCCTGGAAGGGCTCTGAGGTCTCCCTGGAGCCTTCTCCAGGTGAACACCCCTAGCTCTCCTAGCCTGACTCCAGAGCAGAGGCTCCAGCCCTCAGAGCATCTTTGTGGCCTCCTCTGGACCAGTGTTAGTGGAGGAGAGAACTGGACTCCAGACAGGACTGGGACCCTGCCCAGCACTGAGTGTGATGCTGTGCCATGGGGGCTGTGGAGCTGTCCCAGACTTGCTTCATGCTGAAGCAACATTCTTCATGTTTCAGAGGTTTGCACAAAGCCAGCTGACCTGAAGTAACCCAAAGACGTGTCTGTTTTGGGACAGGAACAGCTACCTGCAGCCCTGGGATGTGCCTGAGGGTGTCCCTCTGCAGCTGGAGAGATCCCTATGCATCCTGGGAGCATCCAGCTGCACATCAATCACATTGGTTTGTAGCATGTGGAGGAGGAAATGAATGAGGCTTGCCAGGGCTTTTTTGAGATCTTCACAACACAGGATTTTCTCACATTCAAGCTGGTGGCATGCCACAATCAGCTCAGAAGCTCTAGCTTCTCCTGAAAGACAAATAAAAGTCCAGTTCTGCAGATATGTCCAAAACTTGAAATGTATAACCATGAAAATCTCTGCCAGTCATAAATGTTAGAGGTTTTTCAGTGTCAGGATTTTGGGTTACCTGACTCCCATCTTTGAGTTCTGAGTTGTTTGAGAAAAAGCTCATAAGATAGCTGGGGTCCCTGGGGTGCACCAGGAATTCAGGAGGAGAGTTCATACAAAAGGCTCCAGGTTGTGCAATGGTGGTAAAGCAGGCGGGTTAAATCTGGGGAAAAATGGGTTTAATAAATTGATTAAAGCTGAATCATTTCCTGGCCAGGTTATGATTTAGCTCAACAGTAACAGGTGATTTCACTGCACCTCTACAAAGCTCATCCCTTTTCCTGGTCAGCCCTGTGGAGCCTCAGTTTTGTTGAAAGGAGACAAGTCTGTCTGCTGGAGGGCTTGCTGGGAGGTGGATGCTGAGGGATTGTTTCTGGGAAAATGAGTTCCCAGCGGTGTTTGTCCAAAGTGGGAGCTCTCAGCACCCAGGAAAGATCTTCTGCCCTTTGCCCAGAAGTCAGCAGGTTTGGGTGGGGATCCTGCAGGGCCTGGGCAGCAGGAACCGGGAGGGATACTGCCAGGAGGCACCCAGGGCTGAGAGGCAAAATGGGAGAGGGAAGAGACACCTTGGCTGAGCCTTGGCAAAGGGTCATAGCACTCGTTCTCCTGCCCTTGTGTTGCAGTGGGTCCATTGCTGCTAGCCCTGAAACAGGACTCCTGCATTCCAGGCTGCTTCAGGCATCTCACGCTGCCCTCCCTGCACAGTGGTGGTAAATGAATCTGCTGTGTGTGCCACTGTCTTCCCAAGCCATCCATCATTCACCTGAGTGTGCTTTCACCTCCCATGCCTGTGCACCATGCTGGCACTGCTCTGCTGTACACAAGGGGTTTGTTCCCCTACCAGGAGCAGTGACAGCTGGAGGCAGGAATAACAACAACCTGTGACGTCCCCAGTGCCCCCTTCAGAAGGGCATCTGTACGCCTCTGCCTCTACCAACAACTGGGAGGCCTGGGAACACATGAACACTGACTTCCCAAGGGTAGTGGGAGCTGAGTTCTGGGGGCCTGGGCAGTGCATTTGGGTTCTGGCTCTGTCAGCAGGATGGCACCAGGAAGTCCTTGCCCAAGAACAAAGGATGTTCTTCCAGTCTGGGTCCAGGATGGGTGGCTTTGAGTCATCTCCTGACCTCCAGCACTCAGCTGGCTGAGGCTGCACACTGGAATCCCAACAGGCAGGGAAGGATCTGGTTGCCCAATTGCTGGGGAGAGGGTGGGAAAATGCCATTTGAACTATGGCTGTGAAGAGAATGCACATCATGTCATCTAGGGCTGGAACAAGCCCTGGACTCTCGCAGAGGAAACGGCTCTCCTGAGATTTCTTGCTGCATTTTGGGATGTGTAAAGGGCTGGAAATGTGCCTGCTGGCTGGAAGGGTGTCCTTAGGGCTGTGTACCTTTGCATGGAGGAAGTGACCATATGTCACAAGAAAAATCCATTATCAGAGCCACAAATTTAACTTAAGGATTGTTAAGGCAGTCAATGGATTGACAAAAGACTGCTCCAGGTTGGTGGGGAGATCTGAACCAGTGTGGTGGTGCTGCTCTCATGGCTCCTGATGGAAAACAGTGCGAAACGAGACTGGCAAAACAGACAAGATGTTTCTGTGATGCAGAGCTTTTCCCAGAAGGACTGCAGGGTGGGGAGGAGAGGGAATTCTGCAGGACAGTGCTTCTTGGTGTTCCTCACCTCACGGAGTGGGCTGGGGGAGGGATATACCAGGAAGCTCCAGACACACTGGCAGCCTATTTTTTATTGAAGTCCTGCCAAAGAAGAGGAGAGACCCCTCCATTCCCACAGGCTGGGTTTCCAGTATGAGGTCTTGGATCAAACAAGTATAGTTTGCTACCAAAGATTTGCAGGAGCCCTAGGACAGGACAGGACAACTTCTCCAGCTGCAATGCTGTGCAGCAGCATGGAGTGACAGAACATTACCACTGGCAAGTGAAACCCTCCATGGTGTGAAAAACGAAGTCCACTTTCCTGGTAAAGTTTAAAAATGTTTAATAAAGACAATAGGAGAAACAATAAAGCAAAGAAGAGCACACTGGTGTCTTGGAACAACCCCTTTTTATCCTGCTTTTCATGCATGGACTTATGCACATTCGCTTTTCCAGGAACCTTTCTGCATGTTCACTCCTTGGGTCTGTCAAGCGTAATCCCACTTTTATTCGGTTCTTATCATCTATTGATTTGGGCTTTGGTCCTTTCTTTCACAGGCAGTGAATGCTGAGAGTCACTTGGGCCTCTTTCGGAAGTTATCTATTCAGGCAGCTGAAACACACTACACCTAAATCCCAAACTACAGCAAAAAAAACCTAATTATATGTCTATTGAGGCAGTTAAAACACACTAAAAACTACAGAAAAAAAAACCCCATCATATTTATAACATTCATTCTAACATTTGCAAAAAGCCAACACCAAAATACGCATTTATAACAATGGGATGCTGGTCCTCAAATGGACTGTCGGCATCAGAAGGAAGATGATTTTGCTCAATGCAAAATGTGACCCCTTCCTTTATGCTTTCCCAGAGCTCAGGAAAGGTGTGCTGGAGCAGTGTCAGCTCGCTGGCTTGGGACTTGCTGCTGGAGAGCTGCAGTATGGCAACGGGAAGGTGGTTTATGCCCTAGCAGACTCCTGCCTCCTGAACTGGCTGCTATGGAACAGTCCTGACTGGTGGAGGATGCTCGGAGCCCTCCTAAAATGCTTGCTTTTCCCTAACAACTCTAGGGATTTGAGGGAACCTGTGGGCAGAGACTTTCTCCATGCATCAGCAATGGGAAAAGAGCAAATTCACTACACAGAAAAGCTGATGGAGACACTGATACAAACCACAACCTTTCAGGTTACTTGAATTCTCCTTGCAGATCAGTAAAATAGCCAAGCATGGAGTAACAGGTTCTGTTTGGAACTTCAAGAGACACAAATCCCTCATATAGCTGGGTTAAATGTAGATAACTGGGGAATAAGTGACCACTTCATGTCTGAAAGGATGTGGCTTTTGGGGGACAGTGGACAGTAGTGCTTGTACCCACCCCAGGAAAAGAAGATATCCCCAGGCACCCTCTACCTCCCTGTGCCCTGCTGCCTGTCCTCCTGCCACTCACGGAGACCTTTGCCACATCCCAAGGCCCTATTCACTTCAGGCCTCTGGGTGATGAGTAGCAGGGTTGGCAGAAGGGTCCCTCAACTGCCCCCAACAGCGCCCTGCTCGGTCAGAGCCCTCCGATGCTTTGGTGGGGCTCAGCAGGGACAGCCTGGGTGTCTCAGCCTCCGCCAGGGCATCCATTCTTGCTGTGGGTCTCCATGGGTTGTGGTGATGGCCATGGGCTGCTTCAGTGAGCCTGCTGTCCTCAGAGCCAGGCAAGGGCTCAGCCTCTGCATTGCCCAACTGCTCACCAGGACCATGGCCTGGTACTTGTGGAGATGAGCTGAGATTCTTCAAAATGTGGTTTCTCACTTGGAGTCTGTGGGTAGTGTAGGCCAGTTTAAGAAAAATGACAAACAGTTCCCTCCTTTATTACAAGCGGATACAAACTTTCCCCTCCAATCTGCCAGCTCTGTTCCTACCCCACCACTATCGCCTCCCTCACACTGAGAATGGGGATCAGTCCCTAGCCACAAGGCTGCCCAGGA